>WOGN01001293.1:0-19829 GCA_015342105.1 Leptinotarsa texana
AGTTTGCTAAGGTTATGCACGATTATTCTAGTCTAGAAATATAGTTAAAGGCAGAAATTGGCCCTTGGAACAAACATCATTGTCACCAGGTCATCAATGAAAAGCAGAAATAAAAGAGGCCCCAAGTTCGAGCCTTGTGGTACCCCTGAGCTAGGTGTGTATGTAGAAGACTGTTCTACGTATTGCTTTCTGTCATAGAGATAGCTTGTGAAAAGATCAATTAAACTTCCAGAAAAGCCAAACGATGATAATCGCTGAATGGTCTACCTTTTTCATTTGTAGCCACTGTTATATCAAGTTCAGCAATTAACATTTGAATTTACTAGAATGCGGATGCTATATTCTTCAATGAACTGTTCTACTTAATTCATTGTGACACGTTGCATTGTACTATTCAATAAATCACTTAATTATTTTGTGTTATTTTGTGATTATGCTAAGTTTGACACGAATAACGCACATCGAAATAAGAAAACATCCCAGAATGAACCTCGACAAGGGCTCACGAGCGGAGGGAGATCAAGTAGTCTGTGAAACTGCCGACTCGCTTCGAGCATACAAATCAGAGAATGTAAACTTGAAGCCAACCGCTCTATCGCACGACTTTCTGTAAATTTTATTGAGGTGCTTTGTACCCACTTTGTTTCTTCCAGGGATGACGTTGTCATCACGTTTTTCTAGCCAATATCTTCAAAACTACGAAAATTTTATACACGACAGTTTTTCAGAAAGCTTGCCAGACTACCACAGAACATTTTTCTTGTGAACATATTGAAATTAACGAAAAAAAGAGAATTGAGGCTTTCCATGTTTTTTACCACTTCCATTTGTAACTAACGTTACTGCGGTTTCGTCCTATAAGGATATTTTGAAACTTACACATTGAACTAAAAATGATTGATTACATTAGCACTTATATAACACCATCGTAGGTAATAACAGGGGTACTTAGCTTTATCGACTACCTGAATTTTATTTACTTGTGACAATGTGGATAAGCTAATTTGGAAACCGGTGAGTAAACTAAATCGATTTGATCATTCAACAGGTTGCACTCACAAACTTTATGCTTATGAATTTCTAAGGATTCCAAATAATTGAGTTAGCAACCCTTCCTTGCATGTGCAAAATTACCGTATCTTTCAGATTCGGGAACTTTGTGGTTACATGCCAAGGAATGGTTTGAAAACGTCGAATCATTTTTACCTAGTCTGAAGAACCTTTCATGTTCACCATACCGTTTTGAGAGAAATTTCGACCACATTGTCCCACATAAATACTATTACTCTCCCGACACTTGAGCTTATAAACTCCAGATTTCTACTTGTCCACTTTATCTTTGAAATTGAAAATTGAATCAGATAACCTGGCATGTAGTCTAAATGCCACTTCTACATTGTTTTTACTGAAGAAACCCGTAATTATCTCTGTTGTTTTACTAAAATATGTTAGAGTTACTCATTTCTTGATTTTTGATTGTTTGGTCGGGGGGTAAGGTAAAAGTACCAAATTGTGACACGTTAAGAGCAGTTTTGATTTACTTATTCTGTAACAATTTCCATTTTTATGACAACGATATGAATAATTGGAATTCGATTTTGGTAGTCTTCATTTCAGTCATTTCTATAGAGAAAACAGCATCAGATATACAAGGATATACAAAAAAATAGAATATCTCTTCATGAACTATGAACCTAAATCGAACATGGTCATCTGAGTGAAGTTCCTAAAACTGACACTCTCAGGCACATAAAACTGAAAGTGTCATCAAAAATGACATCCTCATAAGTATGGACACCCTCATAAGTACGGACACCGTCATAAGTACGTAACAAAAGAACAAATTATTGAAAATTCCTGAGTTTTAAAATAAATATGCTTGCCACAGTTAATATTTTATTCTCTTGAAATATTTCTTTACACGACATTCTGTAATCAAGGTTAAAATTTAATCGTAGCAGGGCCTTTTGTTTTATGAATATTCTGTCAATTTCAGTGGCTAATCCCCAAACAGCAATGTTGCAACATACTATGGAGTGAAATTTTGCGTAATAAACCATTAGTAGAGATTTGGTATCTAGTTTACTTTTCAGTGATTTTATTAGGTAATATGATTGGTTCAGTTTCTTAGATGTATATCCTGGAGCTCAACATTGAAGTCATCTCCTGCTTTTCCTCCTACTCCTCCTATACCTACCCTATTTCCCCCCTCGTATGTGAGAGATGTACATATTTTTCGTATTAATTTTCATGTAACATCTAGAGGGCGCTGTCGTTATTATTTATTTCAAATTGCCCTAACTTTGTTGAAGTAAAATTTTGGTACTTTTTTCGAAAAAGACTAATTTCCACACCTTTTCCAAGTAAAAAAGGTACACTCCTTCAACAACGCTGGAAGTGATCGTTTTCGAGATATTTACAATTTTCTATATCGATGCATATTACTTAGCTTCTAGGGCGCTAAGTTGCTGCGAAGATTTTAGAAACTGAGTATGTGGTGCATCTTATCAAAATAAACAATTTTTTCCATTAAAATGTTCATCGAAAAATCATTCGTTTTCGAGATACAAATAACTGAAATTGAAAAAAACTTATGACAAAAACCAACCATATTTTGGAAACCTTCAATAATTTTTATCTCAAAAATGAATGATTTTTCGATAATCATTCAATAGAAAAGAGTTTTTTGTTTTGATGAGATCCACCACATATTTATTTTTTGTAATGTTCTCAGCAAATTCACTTAGCGCCATATGACCTAAGTAATAGACATCGATATAGAAAATTGTAAATATCTCGAAAATGATTACCTTCAGCGTTGTTGAGGAAGTGTACCTTTTTTACTTGAAAGAGGTATGGAAATTGAGATTTTTCTTGAAAAGTATCAAGAGTTTACTGTTAAAAAAGTTAGAGCAATTTGAAATAAATGACAGCGTACGTAGCGCCCTCTAGATGTTACATGAAAATTGATACGAAATTATGATTTCCCTTGTCGAAAATCCCCGTATGCCAAATTTCATGCAAATAACACATTTTTTGTGAAAGTTATTTTTAAAACGAACAAAATATTTAAATTTCAACAGTATTTATCTCTGAAACGAAGCATTTCCGGACACAAGTTCAAATAGATTTTTTGTTATTTTCTCATGAATATGTCACTTGCATATTTTACCGTACTCAAAATGTGTACAGAGAAATAGGTGATGAAGAAATTTTTATTGTGATTTTCGAAATGTCCTGCATCTAGTTTGAGAAATAAGAAGCGTTGAAAATAAATCGATGACTTTTTATACTAAGTATCCCTCTTCCCATTTAAGATTTGAGGAATCAATCTCACCCCATCTAGGAAGTGAGAGGAAAACATAAACAAATGACTTTTCCCTCAAAATTAAATTGACATGGGATATATTCGTATAGGCCCCTCAAACTCAGGAGTACGATACTGGCATTTTCTCTGGCATTCACTATTTGTACTAAAGTGATTTTGTTAAATAGCGAACTAAAATCTTGAAAATCGAAAATATTGTTTGAGCTGCTTGAGACGTTTATTGTTTTGTGTAACGTCTCGATATTCATCACGAGCAATGTAATCTTCATTGTTGATGATATACATCATTCAAATGATAAAATAATATCCCAAACAAAACACATCTACTAGGTTAACTAAATAACTCACTCACAATGAAGAGTGCTTAAAACGGGTCTGGGCCTTGAACATGGTGCTACATTAAAATGTAGATTGTCAGCATTATATGAATGATGAGTATTCAGAAAATAATATTCTGTCTAATCTGCGGAAAAATATCTAGTTATGAAAGTCAATAGTGGAGTCACCCGATTCAAGTTCGTTAGTTTTTTGTAGAGTCACATGACATGATTATTAAAATTCAACTATAATATCTCAAGATGATTCACATTAACGAATTATTGTTGAATGTCGTAATATCGCTCGTGAAATGCTATAGCGAGAACAACCCCAAGCCGGTTTAAACAAAACTTCTATCATTATTACAATTATAAGTTTTCAATTTTTACTTGCAATGTATGTCTTGAGCATATTCCGGGGTGCTGTGATTAGACCGCGCCTCTGTTGTTACAAAAAAAATGCAATATAATTTCAATCTTCCATTTATCAATTTCTCAAAACTGTGTAATTTATACAAATGAAAAAATTCACAAATAAAAATCAACTTGAATTATTATTGAAAAAAAATATATTTAACAGGTATACTTGAGAAAATACTATACCAACCTTCATTGATTGATTTCTCAAAACTATGAATTTAAAAAATGTACAAACAAAATGATTTTTGTTTTTTTTTTTTGAAAAAAACAAATTATTTTCGTTGATACACAATTTGCAAATCGATTTGTAATTTTATTATCAGTAGGTCAGTACTAAAAATCAAACTCAGTTTTTCGGACTTTCGAGCAAATATTTTCTATTTTGATTCTAAATGGGCAAGTTGGTCAGTCTATTCTGTGTCATGTAACTTAAACTATCAAATGGATTTATATCACCATTTGGGAAAAATATTGGCAACAATTCTAATTCATTAAATAAATCTTCCCCGTCAATATCTGATCTACTTTTAAATGTTAACTTTTCTTGTAAGTTGAAACATTGTGATTTTTTTATCCTATCTCTAGTGTCCTCCAGGTTCCCAAGTTTTTCAAAAATGAAAAACGTGATTGTGCTCCATTATCAATTCAAATTGCTCATTTAATTTCGAGACAGCTACGTCAATTATAAACTTATTATAAACTTTTTCGTTGGGTCTAAAATGAGCCCATGCGTAGCCTCATAATCAAAATGCCTTTTTTAGATGCGTAGACGAGCAGTTTCCGTAAATTCAGTTTCACATTATAATTTTTTCAGCAATCAATTTTAAAGCAGTTTGATCACCTCTGAAAGGATGACGTCAGATTTTTGCAAGCTTTTGCTCACAATATAAATATTTAGTGAAATGTTGTACTACAAAACAATTGAACATATAAATTCAAAAGACTTCCCCATCAATGAATTTGTTATGTTTCTTGTGTTTCTGTCATACTTGATGTTGTATACCCTGCTAAATCGGCATTCTACAATCAAACAGAGCATAAAAATATTTGATTCAATTTCTACATGTCGTCAATTAATATCAATCACTACAAAGGCACCGCACCCGGTGGCAAAGTCAAACGAATTTACGCACAGTAATTTAGGAGCCATTTTGCTTCAAGTACGGGCGGCTACGGTCGTGTCAAAAAAGCTCTTCGTGTAGTAATTTTGGAGCAATTTCGCTTCAAGTACGGGCGACTACGGTCATGTCAAAAAAGCTCTTCGCGCAGTAATTTAGGAGAAATTTCGCTTCAAGTACGGCCGGCTACGACTATGTCATAAAAGCTCTTCTCATAGTAATTTTGGAGCAATTTCGCTTCAAGTACGGGCGGCTTCGGCTATATCAATGAAAGCTCTCCACGTAGTAATTTAGGAGCTATTTCGCTTCAAGTATGGGCGACTACTGCTATGTCAAAGTACGCCCTTCGCGTAGTTATTTAGGAGCAATTTCGCTTCAAGTACGGGCGGCTACTGCTACGTTAAAGAAAGCTCTTCGCGTAGTAATTTGGGAGTCATTTCACTTCACGTACGGGCGGCTACGGCTATATCAAATAAAGCTCTTCGCGTAGTAATTTAGGAGACATTTCGCTTCAAGTACGGGCGACTACGGTCGTGTCAAAAAATCTCTTCGCGTAGTAATTCAGGATCTATTTCGCTTCACGTACGGGCGACTATGGCCGTGTCAAAAAAATATTTTCGCTTAGTGATTTAGGAGATATTTCACTTCAAGTACGGGCGGCTACGGTTATGTCAAAGTAAGCTATTCGCCTAGTAATATAGGAGCGATTCTTCTTCAAGTACGGGCGGCTACGGCTATGTCAAATAAAAAAATTTGTGATATACATGTGCATGTTGAATAAATTTGAATTGTATTATATTAATTTATTATATTAATATCATTTGTATGAGCATCAATAAGAGCTATTTTAACTTCCACATAGTATGTGGTACGACACGTGCCAAAGGCGACAAGTAGATATCATGAGGTGATAAGCCGTACAAGACTGGTTCACATGTTCATGAATAATTCCCATTTTCTAGTTCTCGACGCCGCGACCCCTACGACCCCGCGCTCGGATGGAGCTGCACCCCTTGAACCCCCAGGTAAAGACGGCCCTGTATGTATGTAACTCTGCAACTATCTAAACTAAATGGTAAACTAATGTGCGTAGTATAAGAAGAGAAAATTATTATTGTTATTCTAGTTTAGCTTTTCTTGCCGCTTCTCCTCGATTTAGCACATTTCTCAGTAGAATAATTCATACTAACACGAATGATACAAACGATTTGCACGATTTGTACCTAAAATTTATTACTTTATCATAAGTGTTTCATAGTCGATATCGAGTAACATTAACTCTAAATATAGCATCAAGGTATTTTTTTAAATTGAAGTGGTGTTTTCTAACGATTTAAATATTGACTATATTTAATTTTTTCTCAAAAAGTTGTATTTCGATAAATAAGATTGATACGCTCAAATATAGATATGAATATTAGAACAAATTAATGAAACAATTTTCTATCTTGTAACTATATTAGTACCGAAAAATCGATCTTGTGTGATATTCATTTGAGGATCCAGTTAATTGTGGCTCCTCAAACTCATGGGTAGGTACGGCACTGATATTTGCTCTAATATTTCATTGCTACGAGCTATTTGCGCTCTGGTGATTTTGCGAAAGAGCGAATAAAACCCTTGAAAATCGAAGATTTTTGAGAACTATTCAGAGTATTCCTTGTATTGTGCAACGTCTTGAAATATTTCATGAACAATTTAATCTGAATTTTTGATGACACATCATAATCAAACAATAAAATCAAATCCTTAACAAAACTCCGACTAGGTATTATAAACAAATACCGAACACAAAACTTTTAACGATATGAAGCTGATAAATGGGCCAATAAAATTTAATGAAGTTCCCGCGAATCTACAATGAATGATTTTTGTGTGTAGTTTACTTTTGACTGTCATTCAAACTGGTCTGGTCGCTACACTCGGTGCCCCACGCCTTCCCAAACCATTTCCGTTGGTCTTCAGAATTAACCGATGTCAAATTTGTTTTTATTTGGTTTCGTTCTAGTGCCCTTATTGGGAGCTGCGCTTTGTGATTTCGATCTCCTCATTCTCCACAACAATGATATGCACTCTAGATTCGAAGAGACCGAACCCAATTCGGGGACGTGCAAACCGGAGAATAAGAACAGGTCGTGTGTTGGGGGGTTCGCCAGAGTGTCCCACGAAGTGCGAAGATATCGTAAACTGGCCCAGGAAAGCAAAGGGCCTCCGGTGCTATTTTTGAATGCCGGAGACACGTACGTCGGCACTGTTTGGTACAATCTGTTTACATGGAATATTTCCCAACAGTTCGTCAATATTCTTCAACCTGATGCGGTGGTGAGTCTTTATGCGAATTAAAAATTTTTCAGATTTATTAGCAGTTGATTTTAGAAAATTATTAGAGAACTAAACTGAAAACTTTTTACTGAGATACAAAATAAGTATTTATGATATTGTGTTTTAATATCATTTTGGGAAACTACAACAAATAAAATGAAATATCAATCAGAATATGGAGAAAAGTGTAATGGAATTTTTACAATGCAGTTCTGAAAACTGCCTGAAAGTAATACTTCTCTCTTGTTGAAGTTTTGTAAATTATTCCGTGAATATTCCATGAAGTGATATTTACTGAGTCCTCTATGGATATTCATCAAGTATCTGCGAATTGCATCTCATATTTAATGAAATCAAAAATGTTTGAAATACAACGACATCCATTACGAATCATGAACACAACTAAATTTAATAAATTTTAGACAAAGAATAACTGAGAAACCTGAACTTATCTCTGTTTATGTTCTTATTTTAAGTGAACGTTTCAATTCTTTATGAGCTGTATGTACTCTACCATTGAAATTTTCAGGCGTAGGTGAATTTTCACTTCAAACCACCTAATCTGGTTTCAGTGAAATGATTCGTCTTCAAATTCTGCTACAACTCTGTCCGAATTTTCACAGATAACATTTCCATGCCGGTGAATATGGAAATGGAGACTAGTCGAATAGCCCGCTAGATCACACAATCTTGTCTCGTATAACTTCTTTTATGGAGATTATTAGGTTATTGGAATCTAACGTCTTTACTAATAGACCTGATGATATATATGGTCTAAAAAGCGATATCAGTAACTCATGATTTTCTTATTTTAGATTCAAAAATTGAGCCATCAGATAACTACATATCAGGAAAACAGTAGCTCTAGAGTCAAAATAGGAGATTTACCACAAAGAAGTAGATCTGAGAAGACAGAATACAGCACTTCTCTCATGCGATTTTTTTTTCATTTACAGTGGATTGATTCGCAATATTACGCAGTCTAATTACATTATATCTTCTTCTTCTCGCTCGCTGCATTATATCACTATGATGGATTTTGCTTCTATTGTGATATAATAATTATTCATGCATTACACAGGGGAAAGGAATTATTCAAAATTCTGTTTTTTGACAATCGCCAATATATCGCAAATCTGTTCATACTTTGCGACATCCCAATTGTCCTCATCCTTTATATTCCAATTGCAATATATATATTGATCGGCTCTGTTCATATAATATCGAAAACTCAAATTTTCAACAGTATTTTCGAAAGTTTCATTCATTTTTGGATTCAAATGACTTCATGGAATGGATTTTAAATTTAGGGGACCAACTTTAGGGGAGGTGGCGATCGTCCAGGAGCGGTCGCCCAGGTCGCCGGTGCTTAGAGGAGCCGCACTTCCCGATGTATGTCTAAAAACATTGAATATGATGACACCCGTTGGGTGTAATAGCAAACACGATTCTCAAGTATTTGAAGATTTCAGACAGTAACTGTAAAAAACTTCATTCGTTAAAACTTTTGGATTAAAACATGCTCCAAAATATTCTCCGAAAGACATTTTTGTCTGTTTTTTAGTATATAACCCTCCACAATCTCGAAAATAAACAAATGTGAACCAGTGAAGAATCTGTAAAGAAGGAAAAACTGAAAACTTCACTCCAAAAAGTTACTGCGTAGGTCCATTTAGTCAGTAAGTTGTCGTAATCATTACGTACAAATTCAATAATCAATTGCAAAATAAAATTTCTATACTGAGCTTCCTTTAGTAGTCGACGTTTTGGAAAACAAGTCTTGTTCAAAACCCAAAAATTCGCTTTGAATTATGAAATATCCAGATATCATATACGATAGTCTATGTGAATACATATAAAGGTTGTTTTTTGGGAATTCAGTTAAGGTTCATATTTCCGTTTCCTACCTCTCGCCTTAGCAATGGCATCCAGCTAGGATCCATTTCCACAGAGCAATATATACACTTGCTACCTACTAAAAGAATGTTTGCGGATTCTTTCAGTTTTCTAATTCTTTCAAGTTCTTCCATTTCGAAGTGTGATCACCAGATGATTTTAGAATATGCTCCGCTATTCCTAATCCTGTTATCTGTCTTCTGTGGTCCTGTGGTCCACTAAGTGTGCAACAAATGGGAAACTTTTTTATTATCGATTTCTCAGAAAATTTTATTCTTGACAACGCACTCTATTGCACAACAAATTTTAACGAATGTATAATAATTATTCCCAAACTATATCCATGCACAAACAAAGTGAGCGAAACAAAGATAGATGCGTGATCAAAGTATGATCACCACACACATTTGCATCTATTGGGTAAAATCAACAAGACTCTTTACTCTAGCCAATCAGATTCAACTGTATTCGGTATTAGAGTAATAAGTTACATTCCAACGCCTGTGGTGTGTACACATACAATATTTTAAAGTTTCGAATTCGCAAAATGTCAAGAATTCTCCGCCTAAATGATTTTCCTATACGTAGCCACATGGTACTGAGAAAAAAATCGGTCTTTCCTCAGTGCGATTCTGCACAAGCAACCTTGTCTGGGAGATAACGTGTATTATTCATGATAATGTTTTGGAGCTCTTTGCTGCTTGGATGGACAGAGTATAGTTCTCCATCGCTGGCAATAATAACTTGGCACAGGGACACGTTCCCTACGGTTCAACATGACACGGGCACGTTCCCGATGGCCCAGTCATGGCACAGGACACGTTCCCGTCGGACCAACATGGCACACGGTCACATCCCGACAGTAAACATGACACAGGATACGTTTGCAATGACTCAACATGGCTCAGGGGCACATTCCTGACGGCCCAACATTACACAGGACACGTTCCTGAAGCCCCAACATGGCACAACACATTTCCGACAGCCTAACATGTCACATGGCACGTTCTTGACGGTCCAACAAGGCACAACACGTTCCCGACGGCCTAACATGGCACAGACACACGATCCAGACGGCACAACATGCCACAGGATACATTTCCGATGGCTCAGTAAACCCAGCATGAACCCAGCAGTACCTAATCTATATAAAATAAAAACAATATGTCATCGAATTTTTCTCCACATCCATTATTTGCCTCCATCGACGCCATCGACAATGATGCCAGTTCATAATTAAATACCCAAAAAATATTTAGAAACAAAAATATTTTGTATTAGAAGATGCATCAGTTATGGTACCTACTCATTTGACTTTAACAATACATGCAATCAGTAAAAATAATAATCCGCGGTCGGTAACAAAGATAATGAATATTGAGAAATAACTAATGAAACTGTCATTTATGTTACTATACTATCGTGTAAGTGTAACACAAGTAAGAGAGCACGATATTTTGCAAAAAAAACTAGATCTTACCCGTCCAATCGGAAAGTTGGCTTAGAAAACAAAGTATAAAAAGTTTTTTTTTTATATTTGTTCATCATTAAATGTTTACTATTCAACTTGTTCGATTGATGACTCATTCATTTTGTAAAAATTCATTTTGAATATCGGATGAAGAAAATAACTTTTGTCTAATTTTTAAGTAACTAATTTTACTTGAAAATGGTCTAACAAACCGAAACCGGTCGTAACAAATAATAAACTTAGTAGAAATTAAACAAAAGTTATTTTCTTTATTTTATATTGTTTAGTGTTCAAGTGATTGATAAGCTGATTATGAAAAAATAGTCTTGTTTTGATTTCATTTACCGATCCTGTAATTACGGTACCTCAAAATCATGACTACGACACTATCTTCTGCCCTAATAGTTTATTAATCCGAGCTATTCGTGATTTAGTAATTTTGGAGAATAGCAAATTGAAATCAATAAAATCTCAAAAAAACTTATCTCAACTGGTTGAAACGTGCACTATTTCATCCAATGTATCGACATGTGCCTATCACATTTCATATTCCGATGATAAAATTAAATCCCCACCGACCGGGTATTGTAAACAAATCCCGAACACAAAACTCTGAGCGACTTGAAGCTGATAAATGGGCTACTAAAATTCAATGAACTTCTCGCAAATCTACAATGAATGATTTTTCCGTGTAGTGTAGTTTTGAGCGGCATTCAAACTGGTCTGGCCGCTGCACCCGGTGCCCCACGCTTACCCAACCATCTCCGTCGGTCTTCAGTTACTAATGTCGAACTTGCTCTTAGTTGGTTTCGTGCTACTGTACTCACTGGGAGCTGTGCTTTGTGATTTCGATCTCCTCATTCTCCACAACAATGATATGCACTCTAGATTCGAAGAGACCGAACCCAATTCGGGGACGTGCAAACCGGAGAATAAGAACAGATCGTGTGTTGGGGGCTTCGCCAGAGTGGCCCACGAAGTCCGCAGGTATCGTAAACTGGCTCAGGAAAGCAAAGGGCCTCCGGTGTTATTTTTAAATGCCGGAGACACGTACGTCGGCACTGTTTGGTACAATCTGTTTACTTGGAATATTTCCCAACAGTTCGTCAATATTCTTCAACCTGATGTGGTGGTGAGTTTTTATGTGATTTCATCATTATTTAACTCGTCATAAATGAACCTAATTTTCAGAAAAAACTGAATTTCATCAAACAATTGTCAAGTCTATCTCACTTACGATAACAATAATGAGCGTCACAGGACATTGACATACTTTGGTGAACCCACGAATAACATCGCTCATTTCTTTAAAAAAAAAGATCTGGACGTGGCGTATATAACGAATAGTAACTTGAGCAGATTCATTAAGTAGAATGAAAACAAAACTACAGTATCGGATAGATACTGAGTATATGAGTTGACTTGTGGTTCTTGTCCTACAACTTTATATTGGTCAAACGGGGAGTACCTTTTTCCAAAGAATTAGAGAACATAGAAGTACTTTGTTTGAAGGTGTTGACAATGTTTCGTGGTGTATTTCATCAGTTCGGACTTCCATTGTCTAATCTAATACAAATTGATTTGAAAACCCTGAAAAAACAATTAGAAAATTAGTAAAATTAACCGAAAATAACAATTTTAATAAACAAAAACTGAAACTACAAAGAATTAACATACAAGCTACAACAAGAAGAAAACTATCATACGTTGCCACTAGCAACGTTTTTCAGCAGGATATTTCAATGTTGATTTCGCGTCCGAAGATGAACAACTCTTGGTAAAATTTCTACAAGATAAATTAGAAGTACAAATGAATAATAACCAGAATGAGCCTAGCACAAGATATAGATATCATAGATAGATACCACAAGACTAGATATCTTTCTAATTTTCACTTGAATACATATTTATCTTATTTCTCATAACATAAGCGTATTGTCTTGGTCTTGCAATCAGCCGCAGTAAATTCAAATATTTGTAGAAAATTAATATATGTACATGTATATACACGTGTATATTATACATATATAAACATATATGTATATACAAGGTAATTCAAATTCGTCCTCAACCTTTGGAATCTCCTAAACTACAGGAGAGATACGTCAAAGCTTAAATTGGGGCAAAGTTACGTTTTTTGTGCTTAACAAAATACTCTTATGAAACTCTATGGCATCCATAATAAAAAACTTGATGATGAGTGCCAGAAGACGAAACATTAGATAGTAAATCTGAACATGAAAAGGTATAGCTAAAAAAAAGCTAGAAAAATTCCGATTATTAGATTTCTCTTGATATTTCCGGAATTACTCTGAATTTTTCAAGTTTCAAAAGAGTATTTTGTTAAGCACAAAAAACACAACTTTGCTCCAATTTAAACTATGACGTATCCTTCTGTAGTTTAGAAGATCCCAATGGTGGGGATCGAATTTGAATTACGCTGTATATAGACCGAGCTAACGAAGATTTACTAAAGTCGTGTGGTCTAAATCATAATCGTTTTTTATAATAAATAATTCTTCTTCAATAAAAATTTCATTTGAATTTCATATTGTTTTTGCTCTGTTACAAAGACAATACATTTTTTTCATATTGTAGACAGTCAAAATATCCAAAGAGGTTATAGAAAACCAGGCATTAAAATATTCATGGACTTCAAATAAAATCAAATAAAATCAAACACTACAGGCACCGCTCTTAGAGCGTAGTGTTAGTGCTATATGAGGTTGTCAAACACTTATAGCCTACATTTCAGTATGTCGTCCTCCACGTTCAATACAAATTATGGTCCTTTTACTGACATCTGTAACTGCATTTTTAATAAATCGGGGATTTATATTTGCACAGCACTCGCGAATGGTATTTTCCAAATGTTATATGTCAGTAAATGGTCTAGTTCGGTACACTTTTTGTTTCAGTTAACCCCACAAGTCTAAAGGCGTCAAGTCGGGTGATCTAGGTGGCCAATAATGTTCCCAGTTACGTCCAATAACTTTGCGTCTGAACATTCGTTGGAGGGACTGTTTTACAGCAACCCTATGATGTATTGGTGCGCCATCAAGCTGATCGTCGTATTTAGTATTTAAAGGCGCATTATCTAAAACTTCACTAACTTCATTATTTAAAAGGTTGAGATAACCAACGGATGATAAATTTTCCCTAAAGAAAAATGGCCCAATTATTTGGTCGTTAAGTATCCCACACCATACATTAGTTTTAAAGGAATACTGATCACCACATTCAACTGTGAAATTGGTATTTTCTTGGGCCCACCATCGGAAATTTTGAGAACTTACCGTTCCATTTGAAGAGAACGTTGCCTCATCTGTCCATAAAATTTTATACCGAAACTTTACATTTTCTTCTCTCTCTCCTTGAAACCAGAATGAAAACCCCCAAACGGACATCAAAATATCGTTCTTTTAAAGCGTTAATAAATTTTGGCTTGTAAGGCCAAAATTTATTCTTTAATTAAATTTTTCTAACACTTTCTCTCCTGTATTCGGTATTTTTTAAATATCGGTTATGCTCGTTTTCCCGTGTTCAATAATTTTTAAACAAATGTTAAGTTGGGTCTCCCTCCTCATCATATTTACTTGGAGTGTGCTTTTTCTTAAATTGATTTGCTACGGATCCTGTTTTTCTGAATTTCGAGATTATCCTTGACACAGTAGTATGTTGAACATTTTTTCCTGGACGCCGTTCGTTAAAAATGTTAGCTACTTGCCGGTATGGAGTATTCTCACCACATATTAAAACTATTTCTATTCTTTCCTGAAGAGACAACATTATTGCAACAATACGTGTTAAAAATTTGACAAGTAAATCAACAACTTGACACTACCATAGCATGCATTTTGTTTGTCAAGTTCTACTTAAAAATTTTATTCAACGTGATTAAGCATCCTTACCGACCTAGTTAGTGTTTATAAATAATCTGTAAATACTGAATATTGAAATTTCAATGTAATTTCAACTCTAGTAATTTTATTAATACTTATTGCAGTTTTCGAGTTGTGTCTCCTTTCTCAAAATTGAAGGTACCGACGTTTGTTTAAGAAAATAGCCAAGTGATTGAAACTTTGCACCAGTCATGTTAAAATTTTTAGAGCACTTTTTTAATTTCTCTCTAAAAATGTCCGTATAAGTAAAAATGTATCAGAAAAGTTAAACTCCATGATGAGTTTGTTGAATTGATGACAGTTAAACGACCTTGTTTTTGATATCTATAAAAAATAAGCAAAACGTTAACTTTATCCTAGTTGCATAAAATTTGGCATATGGATATAAAATTGCCGTAGACACAACTATTTCAAGTAACTTTTTGTTAAATTCGATCTATAAATGCACTTTTTCAATTATTTTCAAAAAAAAGAAAGTTGAATTTGACAAACACTTAACGTCTGTGTTTGTCTGGATTAACCAGAAAATTTTTCAATATGCATATATTAATTTGCCGCTTCTATTATAAAGTTGCGGCTACTATGATGGAATACCCTGAATATGATATCATATTATAATTTCTTATCACTTTATCAACAACTTCATGCACTCAGTTTTTTTATCAAACATGTACTTTTATGAACGATCGTAGAGTGGAATTTTTTGAATGGTTACTTGTGAAGCCTCTAGGGTCTAGGGGATGAATATTTATTTGACAATAATATTAAATGAACAGATGAGGCTTAGAAATGAAATTTCTTGGTCTCATCTGTTCGCCAAAGAGGTTGTCAAAAAAGATGGCAATTTGATATATGTTGTGCCATGAAGAATGGGTTAATTTCCATATTGAGTTTCATGATGATAATTTGAATGCATCATTTCATGAAGAATTACTGAGAAACGGAGTTCAATTGATAGGCTGGGAATAGAATGTGTATGGTACCAAATGGAAGGTGCTCCACCCCATAATTCTTGTTCAGTAAGTGAAACTTCAACAGAAATCATCAAAGACAGATGGATTGGTAATAATGGACTTTCTCTTTGGTCTCCTAGAATACCAGATTGCAATCCATTGAATTATTTCATGTGGGGTTTCATTAAAAATATGGTTTACTCCAACCCAGTTATCACAATGGAGGATATGAAATCAAGAATCAGAACCGCTTTCAATAGTTCAACTCTACACTTAATGAGAAACGCAATAGATGAATATGTTCTGGAGAGATTACATGTTTTTTTAAAAAGGGTTGGATATGTGTTCGAACATATTCTTACATACATTGACAATTGATTAAACTCACTAATTCATGGAATTATTTTCAGTTCGTGTGTCTGCGTTAATAAAATTGTAATTCGAAGAAAAGTTCCATTTCATGGTTGAAGAGTATTTTAATAATCATTCATCTATTGTATTATATGTGACTGATGAGAAAACATCGAACAAAATCTGTTAAATTTCAAAAATAAGTGATGAATACAAGGAAACCACGTCAATTTCTGTTTGAAACAGTTTATCTCGATTGCATCAAAAGATGCAATCGCTGTTTCTCATCTTAGGCAGCTGCTGATATTTCTACTCTACTATATTTTAGGTGTACTATGTGTTCCTTATATCTTATGTTATCAGATCTTATTGTCCGTTCATAATATTTTGTATCGCAGTTCTTACATTTCATTTCGTAAATTCCAGACTTTTCCAAATTCTCGACTTTGTCTTTTGGATTTCCTAAAAGGTTCTGTAGTGTATGACTCATTTTAAAAACCACCACCATACCTAGTTCCTTGAAAATATTTCCAAAGTTCTTCGTGAATTGGTAGTATGGAACTGAGATATATTTATCTTGGTTTTCGTCTCACTTTTCCTCTCACGAGAGGTTCACAAGAAAAACGGACAATACATGAAATAGCAGTCAGTAATGGTTTCTCGAGGGGCAATGTGGATGATATAATAAGGAATAAAAAGTTCAGGTAAAGATTGAACGAAATCTCGACTTTCAAAAACGACAAAAACCAAGAGAGATATATCTCAGTTCCATAACACCAATGCACGAAGAACTTAAAGAAACAAATTTCAAGGAACTAGGCATGAATGTGGTTTTTGAAACATGTCGTACACTACAGAGCTTTTTAGGAAATCCAAAAGACGAAGTCAAGAATTCGGAAAAGTCTGGAATTTACGAGATTGAATGTAAGGACTGCGACACAAAATATTATGGACAGAAAAAATATTTATTTAAATAAGATATAAGAAACACTCAGTTCATTAAAATCAGTTAGACAAGTTAACAACAACCGGCATCTAGATGCATATGAGAGTGGAGAAATGAGTAAACATATTGATATTAGGAATAACAATGGTGGCCCTATACCTAATAGTATACTCTACAGCTTATTTAAATAATTATCAGATATATCTTACTTTTACAAAAGTACACATTGTAAAATTAATTTAAAGACTAGTAGATAAGGCAATATTGTGAAATTAATTAAGACACTCATGACACAGGTGTCTAGAATAGGTATTTATGGTATGAATGAGGATAACATTGCACGTATTTTCAGTTTGATCTTCCTCTTGAAATCAGTTTGTGACGTGTTGAAATGTTAAAATAGCTTGGTGTTGGGATGAAACATGCCTCAGCCACCGTATTCACTAGATTTCGCTCCCTGCGACTTTTCCCCGTTCCCGAGATTGAAGACACCCATGAAAAGACGGCGTTTCGTGACATATGAAGTGATGAAATCCAAATCGCAGAACTTCTTCGAGGATTGGAAAAAATACTGGCAAAAGTGTAATATATCTAAGGGGGACAAAATTGAAATTGATAAATAAACGAATAAATTCTGGTTGAAATGAAAATATGCCTTATTTTTTCAACAAAGTACGTATTGCTCATTACTGAAGCTATATGGTTTTTGCCAATACATTTTTTGTGTATCTGAAAAATGTTAACCCGATTTACGAACTATAATACTTGGATGTTGTATTTCTGATCAAAATGTTTCCACCACAAGGCAACTTTCGATCTCTTGTTGCTTTCATATATGATTATTAGGTGAACAGAAGATCACAAATCACAGTGTACAATTATATTTCGGGGATGAGAGTAAACACTGGTTAATCATTCATAGAGCATCTGAATATCACATCATTCATCATAAAACAGAATTTTATATTTTGCATATCCCCGTCTGATCAATTTATCATGTAGAATGTTTCCTTAGATGACTGAGTACATAAATGAAAACTTCATTTTGAGTTCATAAAAACAGTGTCTCTCATAGGTTGATCATTCCAACTCATTTAGTTTGAAAGCGTTGATTGAACACTAGAAGAATCCTTAGTAGCTGATACTGTCACAGTAAAACTGGCAATGAACACGTTGATAATGGTTACCATAAACACCCCTATGATGACGTAATTGTTAATCCTTTTCGCTTTGAAATCTTTCGACCTCCCCTTCATATCCAGTCTTCCTTTCATGATCAAAGCTACTCCGATACCAACTTGCAGGATGAGCGAAAAAGATATGAGGATGAGGTTTATATAGTAGGTTGGACTATTTTTATTGTACTCCACCATGTATCGTAACTGATTTGCGTTAGCAGTTATGAGAGCTATATCCATCATTCCTGAAACAATAAAAAGAAATCAATTCGTCTTCATAAAATAACTGTTGAAAAATCTGTTTTTTGGTTAACCAGCTATTGCCACCTAAGAATGACACCTCTCAATGTTGGAACTTTTGCCAGCTGAGGACAAACGAGGTCTCACCTCTTATAACACAGGTTGAAAGATAAGAAGTGAAAATCGATCGTCCGTCCTTGCGGTTCGAACCACCGGTTCGCACATCGGTAGATTGACTAAGTGGAGATGACCATACACGTCAATCCACCAGGCTACCAAGGTGTCAGAGCGCAACGGTTTTCTGACTCTTTTTTTACATCTCTCATTGCCAGAGGATAACAAGGTGATATCAGAGTGCAAACCATAGCATCCATGATTCGATACCGAACAGTTCTTCTTCATTCTGCCGTACATCTCATCAGTATTACTACGCGTGGTCATGAAATACTTTTGATGATTCGAAAAAACTGAGTAACTTATGATAATGACGACTCCTCTCTCTAAGACCCAATCAGGTGCAGTAACATCCAATTGTATGACTATAAACCGGAGAGATTCATGGCTGATCAAAGCAACGCTATCTTCCATATCGAGTGAGAGAACAATGATTTACAACATCTAGCTTATTCCACCAAATTTTTCAGGTATATAACGTTTAGCTATCAATCATCAAAGGACTACATACCTTATCGATAGTAATAACACAAGACCCAGAAATGTTATCGAATAATTTCCATTTTTCAACAGTATTTTTATTATTTAACAATACCTTAAGAGCAAACAGTATAATGAAATTGTATGTTGGTGGTTGGTAGATTGGTATTAGTCAAAAATTACAAAGTTTGAGTTGAAGAAATGTACAATGTTTAGTGAATATTTTGAGAAAGTGTGATTCTCCAAGAGCTATATTCATTAGTCCGGGTTCAACCAACCAACCTACTTTGAGAAATGAGAATATGATTTTTTTTTCCTTCAGCTAAGATACAAAGAAGGTCTGAATTTATAGAAGAGACAAGATTTGACTTTTCCAATGTTTGTTCGCAATAGAGAAACTAGGTACTCGAAATTCCAAAAATGCTCTACATTATCAGTGGGTTTATTGGGCTGTAATTCATTTTTTTAATTGGATGTGTTACGAAAATGGCTATAAGGTATCCGAAGGTCATTATTTCGAATTGTTTCGCGAAGCAGAAACACCTGATGATATATGAAATTGTATACTACCTAACAGCTAACATCCCCCAAAATGACAACAATTTATATA
The DNA here is from genome assembly GCA_015342105.1 of Leptinotarsa texana. Lineage (NCBI taxonomy): Eukaryota > Metazoa > Arthropoda > Insecta > Coleoptera > Chrysomelidae > Leptinotarsa > Leptinotarsa texana. The sequence goes on from WOGN01001293.1 coordinate 19,707, forward strand.
TATATTTGTCGGTGATTGAATGTTGATCTCCTATCATTTCCTGGACATCCGGGTAAAGGAAATGATACACGCAGGTAGCTATAGCTGCCTCCGTGGTGATTTTGGTAGTTTTCTCGTAAACAC
>WOGN01001294.1:0-19827 GCA_015342105.1 Leptinotarsa texana
TTATCCGTTAGTGGCAGCAGCTATCGGGTAGTTGTTTATGATCTCAATATGAGGTATTAGTAGGTGGGCCAGCGACAATAAATAGGTACTTTTCACGGATAACGTAACACTATAAAATTTGAGGCTATTCATCGCAATAAATCAAAAGATATTGACAAATAATTACGATTATTTTTTTCTAAAAATGCTTGGGTATCTTTACTTCACCAATAATTTTTAATAATAATACATAATATGCTCAAAAAAACACTATCACTCACTACGTAGTACGTACCTCACTGTATCCTGCATTAACAAAACTCAAACGCACCGCCCATGAACCATAACGAATAAACCATCATCCCGAAATAGTAAATGACATACGTTGCAAGGGAGACAAGCCTCCGACCGTTTTAAAACACACAGGCTCCACGACACCTATCGAACCAGTGGCATACGTCCCGATTTGTAATTTCAGTTGCGGAAATTGAAGCGTTAGAGGAGGCTAGCCTCCAGTTGGTCTCCGTTAGTATACGACTGCGTTTGTTTTTTATTTAATTATTCGGAGGGGATACCGTGACGGACCGGGACTGAAAAATATTTCGGTAAATCGTTTTAGTGTTTCATGATAATATTTGCTATTTGTGTATGAAACAGGAAGTATTGTATTATAGCATTGCTTTTTGGTAATATTTTTAATGTGTTTTAAAAGTGTTTTCTTTCAATTTCAAAGTGTTTTCTGGTTTTCACTTTTTGGTAACTTTTTTCCGTTTATTATGGATAAGTTGGAGGAAATTAAAAAATCTGACGATATAGTCGTCTATATAATGTATATAAAAATGTATATTTTATTTATTTAGGTTAAGCACTTGACCAAATATATTACCAAATATTATAGTTATGTTTTATTTGTTACAGTTTGTAACTCAAGCGAAGAATTTTATTTTTATGTTTTTGTTTTTATTTTTGTTCTGTAATTTGTTTATTTGAGATTTTGTTCGTCTTGGTTGAGAACGAATGTTATGTTTACTTTTAGTTTCTTGTTTTATTTTTTTCCTTCCTATCCAAAATTACAAAATACACCTTTCAGTTCTCCTTTCAAAATGCGGGACCTCGCAGACTATATTGAACTTGACTGACCGCCGATTGAAAGTAGGTAGCGAGGGCCATGTGAATTCTCTTAAACAAAACAGATTTACCTTCCTACGCCATCCATCCTTCATTTTGCTTTAAATAAGTGCAGTACCCCAAATAATTTTCGCGTCTCCGGCGAACTTTTCTGTGTGTATACATATAGTCTTTATGACTTTAGCCTCCCCTGTTCTCCAATGCACGTGCCGTCACTGGGTAAAATTCAAAAAATCTATTAACAAATTGGACAATTTGTTGTCAACAAAATTGCCAGGTACATTAATTAAAATTTTGACCGCTAGTGTTATCGAAAAATAAAAAGTTTTACACGTTCCATTTGAGTTTCACTCTAAAACAAAAAGCTATAATTCCTTCTGTGGATTACCATCAAACCTAAAATCAATAAAATACCGCTGCACTCTCACAACTCAACGACGCCTTTTCAACTGCAACAAAAAAGTTATGAATCCGATTTGAAGTACTAAAGCCGTGACTTTATGACACCAGTCTGCTGATGCTGGTAATAAAGCTCCAAAAACAGTAAAATATTTTAATGCTCTATGACAAATTTCGCGGACAGAATTGCCTAGGACAAGGTCCTATCGCGTAGGACAATGAAATAATTCTCGTTTAGTGCGTCTGCAATTTCGTCTGCAAATTCGCTTCACTGTAATGATGGCTATTATGTAATTTCGTGAAATATCTCTTGAAATCACAGGTGCAAAATGGAAATGTACATCATTAAACATATTCAAAGGAGATGGGTAGGTACTGTTGCAGAAATTTCGACCATTGAATTAATTAGACAAAGGACGATTATGTTGATGGTCGACATAGTGACCCAGAATGCCACGTTGGCATTTCATAAACTCAAATGACTGTTTCTTTGCTTGAAAGTGGTTGACTTTGTTTTATGGTGAATTTCACTAGTTCGGACCTTCATTGTCTGATGATACTAATATGATTCAAAATCTATGAAAGAACGGATAAAAGTAGAATGAATAACTAAAATATCAATTATATATAAGACATAGAAGCCAAAGAAAGTGAAATGAATATACAATTGAACGAATACAATAAAAAATCGAGATAAAAGATGATAATGACTACACAATAGAAATAAAAATAGGCAGTAATTTGAAAGATAAATAAAATACTAAAAATGTAAAATAAAAAAATCTCTTTCTTGATTGTTTTCCAGGACCACAAAGTCCATATTCGCTTATTTATTCTCTTTTTCGAAGAAACGATGAATCACTTGTATCAATTCATGTAGGATACTGATTTCTTGAAATTGTCAATTTCCATAATTGTGCTTGAAACTTGAGGGTGCTATGAAAAATGTAAAAAGATATAATCATAATACTGAAAGAGTATATATACATGACGTGGGTTTTAATTTGTTTTCGAAATCATCTTTTTCCCTGGACGCTATATCTTTGTAATTAATTTTTTCTCACACATTCATCAGATTTTCGCAATACCTTAGTACACATGTTGTTTTCTAGGTTTTTTCCAAATACAGCTTTCCAACAATCATTTATAATTAACGAGAACGTAATAACGGCTGGTACATTTATGAATCGAAGAAAATCGTAGATTACTTTGTCACAGCGTATATATTTGAGTAGTTGTAGGAGTGTAATAAATGAACAATGGAACTTTTCATCTTTATATTTTGAATGCATTGTTTTAACATTTGAGAAACGGTTGTAATAAATCGATAACTTCTTGAAAGGTTGCTCCCATTATATATTAACTTCTGTTCTACCTCTATATATTATTTCGCATTGTCAACTTGCTATTTTGAAAAATGAAAATTGAGAATTTGTTGTTATGAACAGGATTCAGGACATATTTATGAACAGTTTGGAAACCACTTCAGTAAATTCCGACCTGGGTAAAAAACATACTCATTTTTGGTACAGATATGTAGACGATATTCTTGCATGTTTCAGAGGTACTTGCATGTTTCATGAATATTCTCAATAGAAATATTCAGTTCACACTCGAAACAGAGAGACAAACAGAAAATTTCTTAGACTTCACACACAATCAGAATAAATTTGAGTTCAATGTGTCAAAAAACCCAGCTATACAGATATTACCATTGAGAGTGCCATCAATTAGCAGTCTACAATCTAGCTAGAAAATAAAATTGATTACACAGATAGGCCATAATAATGGTTTCAACGCTGACACAATCCAAAAGTTGTGTAGAAAACAATGCCTCAAATTCACTTACAGATTAATATACCCCCAGATCAAACAATCAGAAATCAGTAACCCTAACATATTTTGGGAAAAGAACAGAGATAATTGCCGGTTTCTTCCGAAAAAACAATGTGAAAGTGGCATTCAGACCACATGCCAGGTTATCCGAGTTCCTTTTCAATGCCAAAGATAAAGTGGGCAAGTTGGAGAAATCTGGAGTTTATAAGTTTAAGTGTAATATTGTTTATTTGAGACAATGTGGTCGACATTTCTCAAAACGGTATGCTGAACATGAAAGGTCTTTCCGACTAGGTAAAAATCATACGGAAATTTTACATTATGCAAGTAAAGGTTGCAAACTCAATTATTTGGAATTCATAAGCGTAAAAATTGCCAGTGCAACCTGTTAAATGATCAAATCGATTTAGTTAAGCTAAGTACCTCTATTATTACCTACAGTGATGTTATATATGGGCTAATGTAATCAATCATTTTTAGTTTAATGTATAAGTTTGAAAATGTTCTTACAAATAAAAGTGGTAAAAACAGAAAGTTTCAATTCTCATTTTTCATGATGATTTACTACCACGTAATAATGGCTGCATCCATTAATTTATTGAACTTTCGCATTACGATTATCTCAAATTATTCCAAACTATGAACAAAGATGTTTAACTCACCTACAGAGTTACCTCTTTGAAATTGATTACTTTGTTCCTTTCTTTGGAAGATTCCAACATTTTTTATATGAAGATGGAAAAGGAAGGAGCGAAACCTTTCTTTTCCAAATTTTAATCACTTCTGAAATTATATAAACACCTTTCAATTTAAACTTGCTGTGTTTTTGGATTTTTACTGAAAGGTATTTTCCCGGCAGGTATGTCGTCGACACTGTTTCTCTGTACAGGATGCTTTGCGCATCCAGACCGAAACATCAATGAAGATGACTAACGATCTCAAAACAGAAATACATCACGTACGCTTTTCTCGGAGACAATCTGGAAACTGACTGCGCAATAAAAATTTAATTTATACTTTGAAACATACCTTTCGCATTACGGAACGTCCTGGAGACCTGAAACAAGAGAAGAATATAAAGCGGTTGTAGATCTGAGAGAATCTTTTCCTTGTTCGACAGAGAAACTTGGGAAAATATATCGATACGTTCTGAGAGGTCGGTTCCTTGGGAATCGGTGATAATTCGTGCCGAACAAAGGAATAAATGGCTGCAGTTGGTATTCAGAAAAAAACATTCACTTGAATCCATATATCTTCAATATATGAGGGTGCTTTATCATTTGATTTGTTTTTGAATCGGTTTAGTTTTTGTGAAGAAAATTGAGTTGTAAAAAAGTAGAATAAATATCTGAATGCAACACAAAATCATTGAAAATGCGATTTTATTATATATCTCTCATTATGGGCCATAGAAACAAATTTAGTGATATATGCCGACTACATTTCAACTGAATTAGACAATGGAGCACTTTATAAAGTCGACCATAACCTTCTTATTTCAAAACTTGCTGGGATCGGTATACAGGGGGATCTGCTTAGATGGCTTTCATCCTACCTTCACAATCGCAGTCAGCTAGTGAGCGTAAATGGATATAATTCTGTACCATTTGTGGTAACCTCGGGAGTCCCTCAAGGTTCACATCTGGGTCCTTTAATGTTTCTAGTATTTATAAATGATTTGAAAGATTGTTTTTAGTATTTATAAATGATTTGAAAGATTGTTTCAAGTATTCACAAGTACTAATGTAAGATGTATCTTCAGAAAAGTAACGGCGATTAGGGATTGCTCAAAAATTCAGGAAGACCTCAATGTTTTTTGGAATACTGCTACCTCAATAAATTGAAACTTAATATTAATAAATGTGCATGTATATCTTTTTGCAGAAACAACATACCGATACATTTTCAATACTCCCTGGGCAATAATATTATTAACAGAGTAGACCAAATTAAAGATCTTGGAATCTATTTTGATACAAAAATGACTTTCAATCCCCATTTGGATTATGTATTGAATTCCTGGGATTTTTCTGCAGAATATGCAAAGATTTCAACAACGAAGCAGTAATCAAATCTATTTACTATGCATTTGTTTATAGCAAACTTAATTTCGAAAGTGTTATATGGAGCCCACATTATAATGTACATAAATTACGATTAAGAAGACTACAAAACAGATTTGTAAGGTTCTTGCATTTCAAAATAACGAAGACTTATGTAACCCTTGGCATTAGCGAAATTCGATCTCACTACAAAATACAGCTTCTAGAACAACAAAGAATAATAACCGACTCACTTTTTATTTATAACAAACTGTTATGAATCACCCAATTTAATATCAATGATTTTTTATCACATTCCTCATAAAAACACTAGAAACAGAAAATTAATCGTCAGTCCGAATTTCAACACAAATTTGGGCAAACACTTTCTAATTACTAGAATGTGTGATTCTTTCAACAAATATTGTACTAATGTAAATGTTTTCTCTATTACGTTGAATTCCTTTAAAATAACAATGAAAAAAATATTCAATACATAGGAAAATAATTGGTTAGTCCCGTCTCCAATCAGGCGTATGACTCTTTTCTGGATGAAATCCAGCTTGTCCATCTACAATCAGCATACTGAAAGTGCTGTTTTTTCGATTTCAAGAAAATTTCAATTGAAATGTTTCCTCGTCCATTTTCATAGGTACCGTCTGACACTGTGCAGTCAACTGATGGAATAGCAGAACTGATAGAACAGAAAGACTGAATCTTCCCAGGTACTTTTGGACAATATGATGCTGGCCGGCGACGGACGGTCTTGGCTGTGCCGTGCCGGGCTAGTGGGCGGTTGTCCTTTCATTTTCATTGTTCCAATCCTATCAGTATTTTTTACGGGACATGCCCTGCTGTGCTGTGCCGGACAAGTGGGCGATAAGCTTGAAGCATCAAAATTTGCTGAGGTGGGTACAGTTTACCGATTCAAAACAGTGTTCCAAGCTTTTGAGAAGAAGCCTTTGCAATTCCAGCGACATGATTTAACCAAGACATATTGGTATTCATTTTAATCTCCAACAAACTCATCGAAGCAGAATGTAGAATTGTCTGATCTGACATTATTATATCCGGTTAGGAGACATTTACCTCTTTGGAGAAAACCGATGCCTGGGTTTTTGTGGCATCGAATAGAACCTGGTTACTTTCACCTCAATTGGAAATCATTCCTAGATCCTCATTAAGATTTGCAACCTCCTGCTGCCGATGAAGATGTGCCTCCGTAGCCGATGTCCTGGAATCCAAAGGGAATGACGAGACAAGTGTGCTGTCACCAGCAAAGCAATGTATTGGATTCTTGATTTTTTCCAATGAGTCGTTGATATACAATAAAAAGAGGTTGGAGACAATATGGTGCCTTGGGGAACACCAACTTTGATCAGATACATAGAAGCAACGGACATTCTTCAAATATTGTAGATAATTTAATTAATACATGTTAATTTAGGAAATAAATCTTCGAATTTCCACGAATACATATTATTTATTTTTTCATGAGACCTAAATCATTGGTTCTTTCTAAAGAAAATCTCATATTACGCCCTCTCATTAGTCTAGTTCACAAGTGACGTTTCGCAAAATTTGAGTTCACCTTTACAGAACTTTAATGATAGATGTGAATTGGGAGTTTTAGAATTACTAATTAGTTTTCTTCATCTCCTGGAGACGCCAACTTGCTTGGTGAAATGCGCGTTGAATAGAGTGTTGCATTTCTGGTGATGTGGGTATGTGCTTGTTTTGGATTTATTCTACGCCAGAGGTTCCAGCTTCACATTTTATTAGAAAATTTAAGTTGTTTTTATGAGGTATTTATATAATGTTTCATGCTAGGACTCACAAATTGGCTTGACTCTGATTATACTTATTCTATGTCATTTCATGATCTGAACTTTAGGAATTGAGTAGGAGAATAAACGAATGCCGAACCCTTCGTTATATTAGTGCAAGATAAAAGACGGCCGTTAGTATATGTTTACAAGAATCCAACGTGTTTACAATTTTCAGTATTTTTACGTGTTTCATTGCCAGATATAAACATGTTACGTTTCTTGGGAATTGAAACCATTACACTCACATTTACCATTTGCAGGATGTTAGGGAGTATTCAAATTCAAACACGTTTTTCAATTCTTCCAATGATTTTTTCGATACGAGAAATGATTATTAGAAGAACCGGTCTTTTCTTATGAACTTGAGGAGTTGAAGAGAGCGAGTTTTTTGAGTGTTCGTGGTTTATTACTTACTTCTCTTGAATAGTTGAGGAGTCGCCAAATGAAAAAGAGAATTTATGAAAATACGTGAATTATGGATTTACTAAGCTAGTTTTTCTGCTCATCCATTTCTTCAAAAAATCGAAAAAGTCGATATAACTAAGTGTGGCTCTAGATAGATGGTTAATTTTCAAACATCAAAATGGAACGTTTATTTTTTTCATACTCTTAAACTTTTTTATTTTCAAGTAACTATCATATTCATTTCATTTTTCCTTCTGAAATATTTCAAATCTGTCAACACCTTTTCAGAAATAGAAGCTGGAAACTAAATTCAGCTCTATGGAACGAATGCATTTGTATATACCTACTCATTTTTTTCTAACGTTATAAAGTTTGCTTCGTCCTTTTCTCTCCTTGTCCAACTCTACACTATGCGATAGCGAGGCAAATACTGGTTTATTTTAATTCGAAGGGGTTAGGCGCGATTAATTTTTGTGGAAAGAATGAATGACATTACGATGACATCGATGACATAAGCAGATCAAGTTTATTCTGTGACATTAAAAATCCTAATTCATGAATGAACTGTGTGTATTTTCTATAATGCTATCCAATTTGATAGAACTAGTTTAGCTTGGTTAAACTGAATGGATCCAAATACAAAATGAAGGTGCTTTTCACTAGAAAAGAGTTGTGGGATGTAATATCCAAAAAGAAGCCAAATATATAAACCGCCGAATGCAGGAACCTGGACAGTAAAGCTATAGCCACGATGGGATTTCCCATAGATTATCAAGAACCACATGTTTGGAATGCAAAATCAATCAAAGAAGTTTTGGATTCTCTTAAGAACTACTACGAAAATAATACTCCCACAAGTAAAGTACCTCTTCTCAAAAGATTGCGAAAACAAAGAATATTGGAAAGCGAAAATATTGAAAATCACCCAACAATAATGATCGATTATAATCACCAAATCGCAACTTTGGGAGAAACGTTTGAAGAGAATTTGATAGTACCATTCTTGTTGGTTAAAGTTCTTCAGTAATAGCACTAGAAAGCGGAAAAGAGAAAGATCTCACCTTGAATATAATAAAAGAAAAATTTCATCTTGACTACAGTTGAAGATAGGATGCAAATTCAGGTCTAAGTACGTAAGACAAGTTCAAAATCAATTCAACATGAAACCAAAGAAGTTCCGTAGAAGAAGGAATTGAGTCCTGCGACCGAAACACCATAGCAGAACGGAGTGTCAAAAAAGAAAAACCGTTTCCTAACCGAAATGGTTTCTTGAATGTTGTTGGTTATAAAGCTAGACAGTATATATTGTGACCTGGCAATATCTTTTTTTCTGATTGATTCGCTAACACAGTAGCTTTATCAACAAGTTCCTTCTTACACTAATATTTATATACTACAGGTAACAATAATTGAGACTACCTCTAACAAATTACCCAAACCTCTACCTGAGGTACCTCTTCAGTTATGATCACCTGAGGCATATTACCTCAATTCTATATCAATAATATTTTTTTCCGGTTTTTCTAAGAAAACAAGTTCAATTATGGTGATCTATTCAAATCCATTTGTCGTTCATTGGAATGTTTGAATTTTTAACTTTATTAATTTCAAATGCTTCCAAATGATTCACTTTCAAACCTTTATTTTCTTTGTGTAAAATTTCGTTGAAGATATGCTTTTTTTTCTCAAAGATGATTTGAATACTTGTTTTCTTATTTACATAGCTCACATGATGTTCCTGGATTCGATTCCTAAATGTTCTGCCAGTTTGACCAATATATACCTTAGGACACGTTCCACACCTTGATTTATATACTACTGATTTCTCGAATTTGGATTTTTTATCTTTTAACTAACTCTCCCAACGTAATAATTGTTCTATATGCAATTTTAATATATCGTTTCCTCAAAAATGAATATAGGTAATATGGCAATATCGACAGCCACTTACCTATAAAAACATTTACCAATGAAAGGAAATAATGTACTCATTTTATGAATGGGAAGAAATCATAATAATTGTCACTTTTTGGAGTGAAGCATATGCACTGAAATCAAAAGTAAAGAGAAGAAAACAGAATTTTTGATATGGAGAAGAATCAAAGATTGTTGGACTAGAAAACCAAAAAAATCATAAGCAGATATGTACATTTTATTGAAGACAAACGAATGTATTCTATGTAGAAACATTTACTACCAGGATTAATCGAATGGATCATCTCATGTGTCGATTCAGTGAACTGTTTCTCTTGGTTGTTTCGGATTGAAACGACAAATAGATTGATATAGAAAGCTTGACAAACGATTTAGAATCAACTGAGAAATTTGAAAATTATTAACAAAAAAATATTTTACAATTTTCATATTATTCTTGGTTCATGGTAAATAATAATAATGAATTTATTTCTGATAGGTACAGGACCTGACTACATAAAATGCTTACGAATTATTTTTCCAAAATTTAAAAGGTAATGTTAATTATAAGAAAACAAAAGTACATCAATGCATTAAGTTGGATATAACTCAGCGGCGAATATTATCGAGAGATGAATAATTGATATCGTAGGAATTGCAAATTGTATTTAAATTTTTACAGCGAATCGTGACGGATGCTTTAAATGCAATGTTTGTTCTGGTAGATTCTAAGTAGAATGTCATTTCATATCTAGTGTTATGGCATAGAATATAAAAAGGTATTTTTGATTAGAGATACGCACAGTCAATATTGTTATGCAACAGATCATATCTAAATGTCACTGTTGAAATTAGTCGTCTGGTACCTAAACTAACAAACTTTGAATCTTCGAGTAAATGACTATAAGAAATTCCTCTCTCAGGATATATACCAAATGATTTGAAATGAATGAATTTGAGAAATTTTTGCTGAATTCTTCCAATGGAAGCTGATTAAGTCGCATACATAGGATATCACAGAAGAATGCCATATTTTACTTTTGACCGGACATACGCCATAGCTTTATTACGTCCATGTTCTCAAAATCCTTGCTATTTCTCATTGCTATGGGGGAAAAATGTACTATCGATGAATCAACGAATGCATCATGTCGAGCACATATTTACTGAACGATTTTAGATGAAATGTGAAATTGGTCCGACATAAGGACTTCTGTGTCACCTGTCGTGAAATGTGTGAAAGAATTTATGCATAAACTATAATCGATAGACAATTTCCAGAAATACAGAAAAAATATTGCGGAATTTTCATTCTCACATATTTCTTTCGGTTCGCGAACAAGCCCATTTATTCCATATGGAGAAACATTGACTAACGATGATGGATTAATGTGGTCAAACAATCTAAAATTAAACTCAAATTCTCAGAAATGTAATGATTTTGAATGAAACCATGAACTAACGTGGTCATTCAGTGGACAATGCTAACCCTGCTGAATTTCAACTTTTCGATTTTTTCGGGCCAACTTCACACACCTTCAAAGTCGAGTTGTAAATCAATATATTGAGTCTCCGTTGGACAAAACAAAGAAGACAACATATCTGGTGATCATGGAGGCCATTTAGAGCTGCCTCGTCTTCCAATCCGGTGCTGTGGAGGGTGCTTTCTTAAATACTGGCGAAGAACTTCAAACGACAACTAATTTGATCTCCATATCAATGGAAGTATCAGAGTGATGTCATCCTTTCTTGAGAACAAAGTAGAAATCATCCTTCCTTGGGTTTGAAGTAGCGGAGTCGCAAATACCAGAAAAGGGTCTCCTTTTATTGAAAAATCAATGGTGATTTCATTTCGAAAAATTGATGCTGTTTCTGATTACTATATCGTTTCTGGCTTGCACCATTGCAACTGCGATTGAAACTGGATTGGTATTTGTTAATTCCTATCAAGTGTGAGAAACGGTTGAAAATGGAGTATATGAGCAGTATAAACACCATAAAACCCTTTAGCAGCGAAGTACCATCACTTCACTGTGTTCACTTCATTCATGGAACCTTTTTTGTGAAAATTTGATACTAGGACATCGAACCAAAATTTGGGGGGACCGAGTGAATTGACCACTCCAATAAAAATAAAACATGAATATTATATCTGATTACCTACTAGATAGAATATCGTAACAAATTCCATCCACTGATGAAGTAGTTTTAACATCCACTGATTGGGTCAGCATGAGGATATATTGAATGGAAACTAGTGGTTTGCTGATCGTTTTCTTTTCAGATAATTTTAGTTGAACCGTTCCCAAACGTCAAATGACAGGAATACTGAGAACTAGTTATTTTTGCATTTATTATGGTTTACAAAAAGTCGAGATAAGGTTCGAAATATGTTTTGTTATACTATTTCTGTATACGTTTTGAGCTTCTCTCGAACTATTTTTTAAATACAATACAATCATGGAACTATGGTTTGAAGAACTTGTTACTGATAATCGCTCGTTGAAAGATTAGAAATGTCTCAAATTATTACACATGCTTTTATGCAAAGTGAAAGTACTCATTTTTGACTCAGGTCTATCAAACTAATATGAAATTTATCACAAAAATCAATTTTCTGTGTTTCATTACTTAATTGACTGGAGACGACGAGACGTAAAAATATAAATAAGTTAAACCGATTGTCACGCTTTTCATTTTTTCATAATAATTATATTCACTGCTCAACTCTTCACTTAATTCTTTCGTACCAATAGTATACATCTAACATTTTTAACACCGTTTCTGCGGAAATATTTCTCCAAACTTGCTGAATTTCCATTACGATTTCAAAAATACTGTAAGATATTTAATGTGAGCTTAAAATAATTGTACTTCTACATGATAGTGTGATAAATTAATGCGCAGATGGTTTGAAAAAAGACAAGTCATCAAAATATGTAGGTCAAAGCCCTACCCGAATTATATTCGAGGTGATTATTATTTGTTGTTATATTTTTGAAAACAAACAATGGTCGTAAAATCGAATGATTGATTTCTACTTGTGCTAGTATAGTAAAATTTTAACGTTGATCATATATAGATACGTATTACGCGATTTAACTTGAGGTAATATTTTGAAACAAGCATTCGACAATAAAAAGAAAGAGGTGTAACTGAAGTGATTTGATGGGTTGTTGATATTTCTCTTCTGAGACAATAAATAAAGCTATCAATATATTCAATGTTAATAGTCTTAGAAAAATAAAAAAGTTATTTTTATATAAGTTTCATTACACAAATGTCTATGAGATTAAAAAATAATCGGTTTTCAGTAATGAGGCAGATATTTTATATATTTAAGTTGCATGTTGTAATAGATTGTTTGAAGAATTGGTCAGATAAATATTTTCTGAAATGATCTCTAGGGGCACATTATGTGAATAAATCTATAGTAAACTGGAAAGTGTTTTTAGAAAACTGTTTGTTGAGATTTTTCTAGTTGATGATCATCTTTGAAAGTTTATTCATTGGCAAAATGTTTTGCCAATCAGATAGATGAAAACTGATGAATGTGTCTGAGAGTAAAATTTTATGACAAAGTCAATGGTGAGAATCCCAAACTTATCGAAACCTATCATCGCTTCTGAGTTACAGCATTTTCGAAAAATTACTGTAAGTTTTTTCCTGTCAAAAATTTCTTGTTTCTATGAAAATATTTGTGAAACACTCTATTACGTAGAATTTAATGGTGTAAACAAATATTTTTTCAAATGATATATCAATAGTTATTGATGAAAAATATTTTTCTTTCAATGAGACAGCTTGTATATTCCTGCATATTTCAATAGAGCCTAAAATAACTTTTACAAAAATGTAGCACACTTGATGTTTTGCTAGAGTTATCTTTGGAATACAGAGCTATTAGGTTTTTTCATGTAGACTTTGAAACGCATACTTCCATCAAGTAGGACGATGCGGCGATAAAACAGAATTGAAATCTTCACTGGTAGCTGTCAAATTTTGATTTACGCAGTAAAGACGCTCTTCAATTAGTGGTTTTTGTTCAATTCCAAACACATTCGCAATGAAGTATGAGAATTATACAAAATGGGATGTCATAGTCTGTTTTATACAAACCGGGGAAAATGCAGAAGCAGCAGGTAATTTGTATAACGAGAGGTATCCAGAGAAGGCAACCTTTTAGAAACATTTCACGAAACAACCTACTTGATAGTGGTTAATTTGAAAAGGAAAGGTCAAAATTATATGAATCAAATAGGGATAAGGAGTTGGAAGAAATGTTTGTTTTAGGAGTTGTTGAAAATATTCCCAAAACGTCAAGGCGAAATTTGAAAACATCAACATGCCTATCTACATTGTATTTGGACAGACGAAACGTATGAGCAGTGCTAGCATATTCAACTGCTAGAATTCATATACTTGTACACAACAAAATTCTCATTCTTTTTGAAGCAAAGAAGTTAAGACAGATTTGGATTTAGTGTGTGGGCAGGTGCTTTTAAAATGTTGAACCCCTTGTTGATGAATTGCCACTAATGGAGCCCAGAGAAATATATTTTTAACAAGACGGGGGATTCGCCTCACAGCACTGCAATTATCAATAATTTTTTGACGGCAAATTTTGAAAATAATTGAATAACCAACCAAGCACCAAACCGTTGGCCGGTCACCGGGCCTAACGATGTGCCCAAGAAGTGTCCAATGTGAACCATTCTGTACCTGCACGACTGGTTCAGGGAAAATTATGATATTAAGTTGATCTTCCTGCATAAAAATCATCCTTGGCAATCTTTGAAATTGTGATTATCCATTGCTGCCGAAGGTTATTGTTATTTTTCCAAAAAAGCCAGAATGATTAGTTGATATACATAACCATCATATCATTGGAGTTAATCCTAGATTATTAACTGTTTATTAAATTTTGCGGATAAATGAGCAGTATTCTCACTGAATGTCAAATATTTAGTTTATTCCCGAATTATTCAAATGAGTAACCCACATGCTTTCAAATACATGACATCGTTTGTACCAGTGATAACATCTTTGAAATATTAACAGAATTGAGCAAAGAAAAATTTTATTTTCAAAAAAGTAAAAAAAAAATATGTTTTTTCCATGAAGAGAACTACCAGACTAATTCCTCAGATTTGAGTTGGTAGCGAAAGAAAAACCAGATTATTACGTTTTGAAGTGCGTTTCTAAGCACGATTGAAAATTATGCTAGTTATTGTATAAATACTTCGCTCAAGCTCGAGAGAATTAAATACAATGGCAAAAATCAATTACTCTCCTGTCAAAAAAAAATTATGAAAACTTCACATTCTTGTGGACATTTATTAGTCCAAAGTTTCACAATGTAGTGTTTGTTTGGCAAAACCTAAAGTGGTGGTATGCCGATGCAAGTTCTGGTGCATCAAAACCAGTAACATCCTACCTTGCAAGAGAGTCAGCAGCTTCATTACCTTTTAAGCCGATGTGGTCAAAAATCTAGATCGGAGACATTTTGTTGAGTCTTTCTATTCAGGAGAGTATTTCGACAGTTCAAGTATCTACATATGATGATTCAGACGATAGTGACCGGTAAATAGGCATGTTAAACAACGTGGTACACAGACAATAATAATATATTATTTATCGAAAATGTCCTGTTCAATGATCATCAATTGTTTCGCAAGATGAAGTGGACTAAAGACCAAATGAAATAGAATTCCTTTAATCATCTCTCCATGTAAACCGCAGTTATTTGTTTTTCGAAACTTTCATGTATGGAATCGAAAAGCTTTCTCTTCGTGATTATATTTCACTCTCTCATCTTCTATTTTCCATGGAATTTATTTTAAATCGATATTCTCTTGAAACAAAATACTCCGCAGTAACAAAATAAGTGAATCATAAAACGTTTTTTGAATATTTCGTTACTACGTTATGAATATACAGTTACGTATAGATGGTTCAACTACAAATTGACGATATTGGTGAAGTAAATTTTGTCTTAATAATTTTAGGGAACTGCCATTTGGGAAAGTGAGTACTGAATATTGTTGTTTTCACCGTCCAATTATTGATATGATATGCGGGGTAAAATGGTCTGACGTTGTGGGTTGTTTTCTCCCAGTGTCTTCGAAAATTATAATCATTCAACCGTAAATTCCAAAAAATACATTCGGAATTGAATCATCTTGTTGAATGTTATTCCGAAATGTAGACGCCGTGCTCACAATTTTTGATCCACAGCTAGAGGACTCTGCTTCAACCCGACTGAAAACATTCTTAGATGTAAGTTATGAAAAATATAAAGAATGCTAGTAGTTTCACATATGCTACTCAAACTTATTTTGTCTACCGTCCATTTCGAGAATTAATTATTTTCTAGCGCCCCCCAATTTTTTTTCACTTAACTACATCTTAGGAATCACAATCGCAGTCATTATTTTGATAATTAAATTATGTGTGTCATGTAAAAATAAGAATTTTTGATGAGGGTATTGTAAAACACCATTTCGTAATATTAGGAAAACGTTTTTCATCAGTTAGGACTTCCATTGTCTAATATAATATAAATTGATTTGAAATTCCTGAAAAAAAAATTAAAAAGATTAACCCGAAAATAAAAATTTTAATAAACAAAAAACTGAAGTTACAAAGAAATAACATACAAGCAACAACCAAAATAATAAAAAAATTAAATAATAATAAAAGCTGAAAATTCCAAAATTAACGTCACGACGTTTCAATTGATAGTATTCACAATCGTCTTCGGCTAATAACTGCAGTAGAAGCCGCTGAAAAAAGATTTGACACAGTTGGCTGAGCTGAGTTCTTGAAAATAAGTCACATTTTTGTCTTTTTTATCTGAATGCATTTTATTCAAATGATCTTGTAGCCTTGAGGGTTTCATCGCTCCATTCGAAAATGTTTTTTGACAAAGAAGGCATCACTTAGGCGAAGATGAATTTGTGGGTTTTTCAATAAATTCATATTTTATATATTCCGCGCTATACTGATGTTTCTTCTTTTTTTGCTTTCGACATAATTTTGTCTTCAAAAATGCCGAAGTAAAAAATCGAGTATTAAAAACTTGCTAATGACACCACTCACAGTATTCACTACCACATGTACAACACTTTACCTAGTTAGTCGCTAACTAAATTCACTTGTTTTCTCAATATCGTCGAATGACATTACTGGCTGGCTGACGCGCGCGCTTTTATGTGAGGCAGCGGGCGGGCCTAGTACTTTCGAGAATGAAGACTAGAAACTTCTCGCTTCGCATTGAAGCTTAACGCCATCTATTGTACAGTTTGAAAACTATCAGGCAGGAAATAGTTACTGTCTAGTCCCCTAGATGACGTTACACGAGGAAACGCGCGTTGAGCTTAAAGAAGCGGTACAGTTTCTGTTAAAAGCAAAAAACATTTTTAAATTAGCCATCGCCCCCCTAAACCGCTTCAACGCCTCCCAGTCTTCTCTACGCCTTTTACTGCCCCCGTACAGGCCTCCTGCGCCCACAAGGGGGCGTTATCGCCCACTTTGAGAAAGACTAATCTATGATAATCAAACTCACTGCTACAATAAAGACGTGTTTTGCTAAACTATTTTATAATGTATTCTGCACAGCAGTATTTACTGGTCATTAACCAAGTAAACCCTTATAAATACTAGAAAATCATCAGACAAGGTTGGTACCATCTTAGGAGGACATAAAAACAACAACGCAAACTTCGAGAAGTACTGAAGAAAGGTTGATTGGGTAACAGAATAATTTTTTTCTTGTCGACGTTTCGAATTCAATTGAATCCTTCTTCAGGGCCCTGTAATAGTAAATTTTCATAAACATACCTCCCACAAAACGTATATGAATATTATCATTTCAATTTTACAAGAAATAATGGGTTCTTAATTAAATTACTCACCGAAAAGTAGTTTCCAAGATAACACTAACTCAAAACGACATAAAACAAACGAATGGATTTATCCATGATTCTGATAAGGTGGTGTCTGTTATTTAATGGAATGACAGAAGACAAAGAATACAAAAAGGGTAAATCATTCAGGTATTTTACTTAAGAAATTGAAATGTGCAGTATTGAGGCCATTAACATCTCTTCTTGTGTTGACACTATCGCATTTGAGGATATGTATTATTTCGCTCAAGAGTCTTTTGGAAAAATATGGTTGAACATCTAGAATAGTTGGATGATCAAAATAGAAAATGTGTCCATATTATTTTCCATGTTCAACAAGGACTGTGGAGTTTTTTATATTGAGTTTCTTTGAGTCTCTCATGTATTTCGAAACTCGTGTCTTAAGATACCGTCCGGTTTGACCAATATAGCATTTGTGCTTCCTCAGTTCAATTTGTACACTGTACTGAATCGTAATTCAAATCGACCAACCAACCAAATTATTGGATCACTAAACTAGTTATTTGAGAAGTACAATAAATCAGGAGTCTAAAATCTAACAGGTGGATCTGGCCTGAAAGTTCATATAGGAAGAACGCCTAGAAATTTCAACACGAGAATTTCGGAACGCAAAAAAAATTCATCTGAAGAGGATCAATTCCATCTACATCTGCCTCTTTTTCAAGAATAACCATGATTTCGACACGAACTATGACATATCAAGTGAAGAAAATACCCGCTGAAATTCCTAGAAATCAATGGCAAAAACCATAAAATTCTCTATCAAGCAACCAAAAACAACTATTATTGAGCTTAGTTTCATGAAATTCCGCCAGTTGATCTTCGTTAGCCATTCACTCCTTGTTTACCTGCTTACTTAGATTTATTAATATATGGTAATTACTTTTTCTCGAAATCTACCTGTTTGCTACCTGTTCACAGTCATTGATTAATTGAGTTCTGTAACTAATGTTGAATAAAATGCATTGTAAAATAGTTTAATCAACGAAGCTACTATGTATTGAAAAGCTGTAAGAGCGGAGATATAGCTCGACAGGAACATAGATTTTCAAGTGACAGTTTAACTGATTTTGGGTCATTGGATTATTTAGATTGAGTGAAGATTTAATGATTCATAATTTCAACCGTTAACGATCAATGGGGTGAGAAGAAATCGCATTCATTACCTACATTTTTGCTAGTGGTAACACTGGTAACTAGCAGCGAGGGATAAGACAAGAATACATTCTCACTGTTAGCCAGCAAATCTTCTGGCGTTGTATGACAGAAGTGTCTGAACTGATACCAAATGCTTTCGAAACCCAATGGATTGAATTTTCTGACAATCAAGGAATGCCAGTTTATAAAGCACATATATAGGAATATTGCACACATATAGAATATTTAAAACGGACAAGAAGTTACTTGGTTACTGGGATATTCAGAAAATCCTCATGAACCTTATTCAATGACTTCTGTTCAAAATGCATTGCCTCAATCCTCAGAAAACAGTTATAACATGTCTCACTGATGAGGAAGAAATTTCATCAAATAAAATAATGTCAAATAACCACAATACACAGTTCTGATATATTCCGACGGTAACACGTTTATAGAGTACAGATTGAGGAGAGCTTTTGGTGTTAAACGCCTTTGTTATCACTTTGTTATTAAGTACAACTGCAGAAAGGTTTAGAATCACTCAACTCGTCTTGGAAAGTGGCAATAGCAAAATAAATGAATATCGACTAAAAGTATTGCCTCTAGTTTGGACTTCGCCTGCGTGGATACAGTTGCAGCTTCACACCTTGCCGTGCAGCTTCACACCTTGCCGCTACGTCTAATTCCACTGGTGCAGCTGCAATGATTGCAGAAAAATCAAAATTTCGGAAATACTACACATTGCTAAGTGCCTACTGTTTCTTTTCTGTTGCTAATGAAACCTTTGGTGATTTTGGATCTCATGCTTCTGATTTGTTGAAAGAAATTTGTAGAAGAATGATGAATTCTGCCAATGACAACCCATCCTATTCATTTTTAATTCAAAGAATCAGTATCGCCGCCATTCAAAGGGGTAATGCCACATCGATATTGGGTACTCTTTCTTCTACTCACAAATTAGATGAAGTATTCCTGAACCCACAAATCAAATCAAAATTTCCTATGAACATCGCAAAATGGAGTAAGCAGATTGATCACTTCCCAATTGTCTCAGAAGATGCAGGGAAAAATAAACAAGTTCTGGAATTATCTTCCTCTCACAAATTCGAAAAAATCACCATGAATATAGCTGATTTAATTTCAAATAATTTAACTTCAAATTTCCTTTTCCGTTGGTCCAATGATGGAAAGAATCATTGCATATACGATTACTGGAAAGAAAACAGC
>WOGN01001295.1:0-19825 GCA_015342105.1 Leptinotarsa texana
TGATCTATTCGCGGGCAGATGGCGCTGTACGTAACCTCCTTGATATTTCTTGATCTATTCGCGGGCAGATGGCGCTGTATGTAAACTTCTTGATATAATTCTAACTCACTTTACATGAGTTTCTTCATTTGAATAAAGTATTTTTTTATCAACACGGGCGCATGCTGCCTTATTTGCCTTTCTTGGGCTTGGTAGCTGATTTTCAGGCTCCCTCTTCGGAGTCGCAGAATATCAATGATCATTTTTCTAAACAATATACGGCTTAATGAACCTAAAATTGAAAAATAAATATAGTTTAAAAAACTAAGCAACACCCTTTTAAAGAACATCGAACTAGAAAGTTAAAAATATATATTTTTTTCATAAGCTTAAAACAATAACGAACGAAATATACTAGTATTATTATTTTAAGAATTTTTTTTAAAATTTATTTTTAACTTTGTGGTTCGTTATTGTTTAAAAGCGTGTTTTTAAGTTTTCTCAAACTATATTTATTACTATTAATGCAGCGTTTCAGTGAAGCAGAAGACACTTTGTCATTCAACATGAATATTTTACAATCTGAAAAAAAGCATCTCTTAATTTGTCGTGTTCATAATCTATGCTGAGATGTATTGGTCAATATTTTTATTGTTATGTTTAATTCATTATCAAAGTAATTAGGATTGACCCTACTGTTGAATTTATATTTAAAAAAGGTGGCTCAAACATAGACGTTGCATTTTTTAAAGAATTTTCAAATATTTTTATAACAATTTTTGGCTGGACCGAATAGGTAAGTAAATAATCAACACTTGCTCTAGAAAAATGTTTGCCCATGATGCAACTAATGACTGATAAAGCAGTCCTTCCAATACAGCTTCACATATTCTTGTGATATCTATTATTAAATAATATAGTAAACAGCTTTTATAAAGACACCATTAACAAGTAACAGTATAAATCATTAATGAGAGAGAGTTGACTATACTAAAATTCTTGAACAAATTAATTTCAACGTACCACGGCCAGCTTCACGTTCTCAATCCATTTTTAGACCTCTCAGAGCAAGAACTAACATTATGCTCAATTCCCCAATATGTGCATACATTTCAAAAGCATTTGAGCCCATGGTGATCTATTCTTCACTACCCTCATAACATTATTAGAATTGCTAACATGTACCTACTTGAAGTAGGTAATTAGAATTAGTTTCTCTTTTTTGTTAATTTTATTTTTCTTTATAGTTAAGTATTGTGAATAAAATTTTATATTGTCCTGTAAATGGGTAACTGTTGGACAATAAAGCTATTATTATTATTATTATCATAACAAATCTGGTTTGATTAATATACAACTAAAAACTCATTATCACTGTGCAACGGAAAATGATATTTTTCCAACCACCACACACTAAACCATTTGATTATTTTTGCGAACCGTGAAACTTCCTCCTATATTTATCAAATTGGATAATGGGTGTGTGGGCGTACAAAACATTAAATGCCCGTAAATATTTTAATTAGACACATTATCAAACATTTAATCGAGTACACTTGTTATAAACGTTATCGTATCCATTTACTTTCTGCATCCGGTATGTTTTCTAATCATCTACATACGAAGGAAGTCATAAAATACCGTTCATTCACTTTTCACTTAGATAGGACTAGTCAGTAGTACTACTAAAGTGCAAAGTGACCTTATATTTGAATATATTTTATTGAATTTATAGTATATTTATCATAAGCTCAATTAATATTATTACTATTCGATTATCACTATTTAATTTATCTGTATCAAACTAGCCCACAAGACGAGTCATTGTAATTTTTGTAATTAATATTGCGCTAATGGTTTCTTATTATTTTCCATTAATTTTCTCGGACATTTGATCGGTACAATTCTTCGGCTCTTTCATTGGAGTGTTCTTCCCAATAACATGATACCTATTCGCAGGCCAGATTAGGACAAAATGTTTATTACGTTTGTAGTGTCATTTAATGGAGTTCATAATTTCTTTCAGTCGATTATCTGTTGAAAAATTGACTAGATTTCAGTCAGAGGCAAAAATCACCTTTTTCAACGATATAAGTTGGCAATACAGATTTCTACTCAGCATATCTCCAGTAATGACCAATAGTACAAGGTTGATATAAAAAACTATCCTGAGTACCTATTCTTTCTCGATATTCATTGAGTGACTTATCACTTGTTTTATTGTTGTTACGCAATTGCTTCACATGCCGGTTCTCCTGACTGTCAATAACTTCTGGCATTTAGGAGAGTTGAAGCTTCTGCTATTCAAACAATAATTCTATTGAAAGGAGGTTTAGCCAATGCCCTTTAAAGATATATTGATGATAAGGTTTGCCTGTAGTCAACTCCTTAATTTTCCACTGATAACCTTTAGTTATCTAATCCTGTTCCTGCCAGTTGGCAAGGTAAATGAAAAAAATTACACAAATTTTGCACTGGCATGAACAAATTCGAAAAAAATCAAGTCAGATTCGCGCCTCTCCTTTTACATTATGCTAATTCATGGGAAATCCCCATGACCCAGTGAAATTTGGGCCGTGAACGGGTCCGATGTTCAATAAAAACTCGTGAATGCGCCTCCGAAAATTAATGTTTCAGCAGAAAAACGGAAAGCGACAGATCTGCTTTTCTCAAACCTCGACAACAATATTCCTCGTCCTTATTAGCACGCGCCATAAGGACGAAATCGTCGCCCGGATGAAAGGAAGGAAAGCAGCCCGTGAATTATTACAAGTAGGGCACCAGTGCTGTGAATCAAATTCACTCTTATTGATTTCCAAGGAAAGTTTTATGAGAAAATATGGTGAATTTGTGTCGTGAATGTTTTTTCGCGACCAAGATTTATCGACTTCGCTCATTCAGCGTTAGGGATTCGAAAGGTTTTACGCCTTAGAGGCGCCTGCCTTTCGCAGATATCGGACTAACAGGAAATGTTATCAGGATCAAATGATAACGAACGAAATCAACACATATTCTAGTATTATTTATAATGAGCGTAGGTCGCAGTGGAAGTAATTTTGATATAATATCCGGTACCACCTAACTTTTATGGAATATGGTCAATTTTAAAGTAAACCGCAATAATGTTGTTAAAAAAATTAACAAAAATTGTGATCTCAACGACGAAATGAAAACCTCGGCAACCTTCTTAACGAAAAGAGCGAATTAAGAAAACCCAAGAAGTGTGATTGAGCATTGCTATGTAAACAAAACAAATACTTCATCTATCAGGCGGCCAAATAATTTCTTCCGAGCAAAAAAAGAACTCTGGCCAACATCGTACTTGATTTACATTTCTGTCAATGATCAACTAACTTTATTATTTGGAACGCATATAAAATAATTATCACGACACAACTGCTTATTCAACTTCAAGTGAAATTAATCTGGTGTCCGAAAAAGAGAAACCTCCTGATAATGACGTCCACAACTCTAATTCAATCTATGTCTTCGTAGATCTCCGAACTAATGGTTTTCCTTTGGTATTCGCTCGTTCAACCACAAAAAGACCAACGGTTGAAGAGACAGTTCGCGCTCCGTTGGGCTTTGATGTTTCAATTTCGTCGAGGAATAACTGCCGTTTATATTCATATTCCCAGACACGTTGAAAAATTCGAGATTAATAGTTGTAATACCGAAATAATTATGTATTCGAACTTCGGGAATGCTGTCCCTCCGTAATGAGCAACGATTTATATCGGTCGCTTTGAAATGTCTTTTGAAATATCCATTTTCGTGCAGTGCCGGAGATAGAAAGATTGAGAAATACTATTTTAGAAAGGCAATAATTTGAATCCGATTTATCTCAAGTACAAATTAAATGTATTCTTTGTTAGGATAGGGTCCTGACTACAAAAAGTATGTATTCTTTCTCTTTCAAGAATTGCAATAGTAACCCTCAAATATGTTGTTTTTTGATAATTCTGTTTACTTCTGGAGTGGCTCTGTATTTTTTGCTTAAGAATGAACATACTGAGGGGATCTGAACAAGCAAAAACTAGTTCTCGAATATGAAAATTTTACAAAAATAAGTAGCTCTAATGACTTTACTCATAATGAATTTGATAATGGCAATGACAAATCGTAAGATGATCTTTCTTACGGAATGTGGATACTAGAAATGAGCTGAATTCTAATTTTTGTTATTAAAATACAACTTCATTTTCCTGAATGAATTTTCTCCGTTAATATTTCTTTAGAAAGTCAATAAAACACCCGCCTATGTACTGAACGTGAGTCACACTCGGCATCTTTGAGTGAATAAAGATTATTGGTGAATGATAGTGAATTAATAGTTTGACAGGAATGTAAACGAAAGTATAACGATAATTCAACACTGATGAACCGTTACAAAGATTTTTTTACCGTAATTGCTGAACTTATAAAACAGCGACTTGTATTATACAGAATGATTCGGAAGACTTGTGTATAGATACTTAGTTGAGTATTGATCAGTAGGTACTTAGTTTGACGAAGGTAAAAGTTGAAATGCATATTCAAATATAAGTCAGAAAAATTATAAATTGATGGATGTAGAATTTATGAGTAAAAGAGGTAAAAATGAGTTACTAATTCACTCATTCAATGGAACAATAAAATTTTATATAAAATATTCAATATATGATGAAAATTAAAATGAAATAAGAAAGATTGAAATAAAATATTACCTATTAAAATTCCAATAGCTGTTTTTCAATGTACTTTCATTCAATATTTTTTCAATAATTGATAAACCCTGACTATAATAATAATTATAATATACTTAATTGCCATTAGGAATAAATCTTGTGGACAAAGCTTGTGAAAAATAAATACAAATGTTAGTATACAAATATAAAATGTGGATATAAAAACATCTAAAAAAAAGTTAGAACATACACTATAGTTTAACGCCGAAATTTTGTATCAACATGGTTGTGTCTACAGGTAGATAAACATATATACTTATATATAATATTACATAAATAAACACACCCATTGCACAGACAATCAAACATTTATATCCAAACAAGAATATGAACAAAAATCTTACACAACCTAAATTCAAATATGAACATTTTGTCACGTAAATTTATCATTATAGAACTCTTGCAAATTATAATAGGGTCTATCAGTCAAAAATGTTTTTACTTTTATTCTAAACATTTTGTTGGTCAAATTTGCCTGTCTTATATCTGAGGGCAAGTGATTAAACATCTTGACCCTACTGTAATAAATAGAATTCCTGACCAAATTTGTTGAAGGAATTGGCAATTTCAACGCGGTGGAACGGGTGCTATAAGAATGGCATGAAGCCTCAAATAGGGAGATATTTTTGTAAATGAGGAAAACCGATTCTGAAATAAAGCAATCACTGTTAAAATATTTTGATCAACGAATGTGTGTCTGCACGAATCTTACACATATACTTGATAGCCCGTTTCTGCAGAACTAATACAGACAAAAGTGCTGATGAATCGCATACTCCCCAAAACGGTATTCCTACATTTGGTGCATATTAAATTCGCCGGAATATTTCGTGAACGCTAAAATATTGTACGTATAAATTTTTTTAACCTATTTTGAGAAAATCTAGTAGTACACTTTTGATAAAGTTGACATCAACATTTTTTTCAATTCATGAAAAATTTTTGAAACAAGAATATATTCGAGTAATATCATTACATTTCACCAAAGAACCATTCATATTGAATTCTTCGACGTGTCACACTTGAAGGTACCATCAAAAAGCTCAAAATCATCAGTTAACTATGTCCGATCGGATTCTTGAGAAGAGACGAAAATAAATACTTTCAAAATCACAGTTACGCAAACCGGAAAAGTTCCCGTGTGAAAATACTGTGCCTATATACATTACTGCTCGTGTGAATGTGAGTTAGTCGTTAAAACATTTCCAAACATTAAGGCCGCATTATCCGGAAAGTTTTGCTGACGATTCCGCGACTGTTCAAACATTATTAAAATTTTGTCGTTGCTCGAAAATTCATTAGGAGGCTTGGGAAATTTTAGGTGTTCGGCAAACATGCTGAGTTTTAGAATGACAACACATACATACTAGAGTTTTATAAAGATATTGAAGGTTTATGGAAATACATCTCATTTCACGTAACTTTACTGTCAGTGAATAGTGTTCCTTCCTTACGGATTTTTTAATATATTTCAGAAGATTTCTCAAAACTCGTGAACATTTCTGATGCTATAATTTGTTAGGTGGTACACATGTCTCACACCAACATTACCCACTTTGAAAATGTTTAATTTTTATCGCGTATCGCTATTTGAAAGGTCATGTTCCTGTAGATCTATTAACGGTCTGATTGAGGTACAAGCTCAGAAGTAGAAGTTGAAACAAAAAATAAAATATGATGGAAAAGGTAAACAGATGGAAGTCATGTTTTTCACATAAACGTATTTTGAACTGTTACTGTGAGTCATTTGACTAGCGCATTTCTTGTAAGTCAACGAAAGTCACCTTATTGCGTTTTACCTTCCACAATTTTTGGACACATATTACAACAATGTTCTTCCCGGTACCAGTTTCCTCATTTGGTCCATCATCACAGGTACCACCGCAAGTGGTCCATGAGTTATATACATAGAGTTGAAGATCTATGTCCGGCACACACATCAACTTTCAAGTTACCTGTTTCTAATAGCCAATTGTTTTAGTTCCACACGGCATTCCCAGGTCAATATCTCCCAATGTAGCCGGGCTGCCTGGAATGATGTTGAACTGTTATTATTGGTTATCAATTTTGTTACTATAACACTTTGACCCCAGAAATTAGAGTTCAACTCTACTTGGAAAGGAATTATGGTGTTCGATGAAAAACACGATATCATGAAGAGATTTTCTTGTAGACAAGTAGGTGTCTAACTTCACAAACTACCCCAAAAGTCTTTCAATGAGAACCTTATTGAACCGAAGTGAAGCTGAATTGTCAACTTTCCACAACCTGCAGCTTCATGACGAGTAATTGTGATTGATAATCTGGTGGCAAAGCATGCCAACACAAGCTCATCATCAATCTCTTCAACTATCTCCATAACGTATTCAGCCAACATTTATTCCAATAAAATTTTCAGTGATCGTTTTCTGTCTGCGTCCGGAGCAACTTCCGCGGTCGATCCTGGATCCTGGATGATCCGGACTGCATAAATATTTGATCCTCGTGCACGCAAAAAACAACAAACACTTTGCAAAAGAGATTTACAGACTAAAATCTGCAGTATGGTGTTAGTCTTTTTATTCAACGGGGTTTGCCAAGTGCGGGCTTATGCTTTTCGAGGATTACGGATTACTATTTCTTGGCTAGGAAGGAAAGGAACCGTTCCCCAGGGGTGATAGGCGAGGGACTGGACCAGATCTGCGCTACGAAACTGGTCGAATCTATTCGAGAGAGAAGAGTTATTTTTTCACTTCCCTTATACTCTTATATACAACTTTTCATCGTAGCATTTATGAGAAGGTTAAATCAATCCAGTTTGGTTGTTAGTATCTTTCAATATGGCATTCAAATATTTTGATTGATCTATCTAGAGGATCCCTTCTACTCCTAAAAAACCGTATGGTCCATATTTAGCACACCTGAATGAATCTAGTAATTTATACGATACGCCTTGAAAGCGTATACTCCACGTCTATAAAATATTTTATTCAGATGGTGGCACTCATAACAATATCATTCTCTACTGAAAGTTTATATTACATATCTCTCTGTACGTAATATTTCTGCGAAATAGAATCGATGAAAGAAAAATAAAAACGAACAGCGAATAATGAGAGCGAGTCATTTCTGCTTTTATAAACTTTTGGTGCTATTGTTGGTGTATATAATCAAGAGACGATTCATTCCGATTGTTCAGTAGGAACTTTGTGTTGTCGAGCTAGAAATTGGGAGTGTTAGAGTGGTGTTTTTAATTTATCAAAATCGTGAAGGAGTTGTTTCGTTGATGGAACAAGGGTGTTTCGGGCTTTGTGAGTGAGCAGGTTGTAATCAACGTGGATAGCTTTCGTTGATTAAGTTTCGCTGAGATTGGGTCTCTGATATACGTCAGGACAAACTCCAGGAATATTGAAATATTTGTATTAGGATATGTAGAAAAAGAATACACTTGAGGAAATACCCAAAACAATTATAAAAAGCAATTCATTAGTTCAAACGAGAATAGTGTTTTGTAGTGTTTATAAAAGTGTTTATAAAACTTTTGTAAGCAACAAATTATTTCTAGATATATAATATATAAAACAAAGTAGCGAAATCTTGTTGGTTACAGATTTAAAACTTAAGAATGCCTCGACCGATTTTTATCATTTTTGATTCGCTGGATTTGCCGCCGCCCGGAATAGTGGAATAACTACTGTATCTCTCATAATAGAAGTGTTAATAATGCCGCGAGCGAAAAAATCGAATTTTTCACACCGAAGCCATAATGTAATTACACTGTGAAATATTGCGAATTAATAAACTACAGATGAAAAAGAAATCTCACGAGAAGAGCGTCGTGTCGTGCTTTTGAAACAGTAGACCTGCTTCCCGAGCTACCATTCCACTGTTTTAAATCTACTGGTGACCTCGTTTAGTTTCTATGACAATTTGTGGTTGACTTTATTCAGTAACTGACGGGGACGTCAAGTTATGATGTCTTCATCATACCACTTCTCGGTAGATTCAATTCTAACATTGACTTTATGGAGGAATATGAGAGCAACTTTGTGTAAGCAATAGTAAACATAGACACTGCTAATATTCCAATTCTCTTTTAGAGATAATCATTATTACTGTGAAACGTAATTTTGAAATATTCCAGTTGAATTTCGAAAATCCACAAAAAATAATAGTTGCTTCGACTCATCACTTGAAAATTGATATTTGGTATCAGGAGTGTACGAGAAATTTTCTCTAGGAAGCTTTTGCAATAAGAAAGAGTGATTTGGTAGGATTTTTGACGAATTAAAATTTTTCACTATCGTAGCTTTTTATATTTTCGTTCGTATCAACTATCTCTATCAGGGTATAATGTTAAATAGCAGCTATCACTAAAATACAAATTATGCAAAAAACTGCCTACGTAAACACCTGGTGCTCACCTTCTAATTTCTCGACGGGTTTTTTACAGCTCGTTAGTTGCAGGGATGGAAAACGCGATAATTTCATTTCCCAGCGTAAAATCCCGTATTCCCGTTCGCTTTAATCTAAACTAACGACTCGCATACGCGTAAAATACATATGGGACATCAAAAAACTCTTAACGACGTGTTGACCTAATAGCTTACCCGTTGGATTTTTCGGCACATTGCTGACATCACGTTTGTTCTGATGATAGAGCAAAAAATACCAAAAAGAAACCGTTGTGAAATGAATTGATGAGGTTCACCAAAATGTTCCTCACTCATAGTAAAAGGCCCACATCTATCATGATTTTTATCGTGTGCCGCCTATAGTGGGGGTAAGTGTTTATTATGTGTCTGAAATGTCGAGTAAAAGTAAAAAAAAAACTCTGAATTCCCAATATAGCGTGTAAAATAAATTGAACTCATGGGGCTACCTGTTTTAATTTTTGTTTCTTCAATATGGAGTTCATCGTCCACAGTTTTAAAATACTGTAACGCAAGATTTTAAGAAACAGAATTATATACTCATAACATCGATCACTGTTTCACAAAATTCGAATGCCATTAAAAGATATTCTTATTCTTCTTGTTCTGAAGCGAAGGTGCCTAAATCTTCTAATTCTTTCGTTAAATTATTCCAAAACCACAATAAATGTTGGTTGATTCTGGTTGCTTCAGTTTGTTTGAGTAATGGTGCCTCCATGTAGACATTGGTGTCAGGAGTGTGTCGACTTGCGTTTCATACTGATCAAAATAATTTATATGTTTTCAATTTAAAGCAGGAAATAATTATTGGAATGAATAGTCATATATTCCTAGCTCCATACAGTGTTTTCGAAGTCTATGATTGTCAGTTTCAAACTGAAGTGACACTTGTGAGATTAGAAACGAAAAACTTGGAGTTGGATTCGCATATAAATATTATAATTATTAATCACAAATAATCAGGACAATATATGGGATTACAGATCCGTAAGATGGTATAAATCTGTCAAGAACTAAGAGAAAATGTATGATGGAATCGGTCGATACTTGATAAAAATCCATAACTAACGTATTCTAAAAACACAATGGCTTCCTCTAGCGTGTCTTAATAACTAATTCTACACAATGAATGCTGTATATACCTTATTCTACAATTTGAAGTACCTGAATTTCAGGAAACTGATTTTTTACCTAAGTTTGTAATGAATTTAATTACCTGAACTAATGTTCCATTTTCCACATTTGGAAAAATATTCAATAATGGTTTTTTTAAATGTGGAATATGGAAATAAGCCCAGGTAATTATTATTCTACAATTTGAAATACCTGAATTTCAAGTACCCGATTTTTTACCTAAGTTTGTAATGAATTTAATTACCTGAGCTTATGTTCCATTTTCCACATTTGAAAAAATATTCGGTAACGGTTTTTTCAAATGTGGAAAATGGAACATAAGCCCAGGTAATTAAATTTTCAGAAAATTTCAAGAAACTAATTTTTTACCTAAGTTTGTAATGAATTTAATTGCCTGAGCTTATGTTCCATTTTCCACATTTGAAAAAATATTCAGTAACGGTTTTTTCAAATGTGGAAAATGGAACATAAGCCCAGGTAATTAAATTCATTCAGGTAAAAAATCAGGTACTTGAAATTCAGGTTGTTCAAATTGTAGAATAAGGCATATATAGCATTCAATGTGTAGAATTAAGTATTAAGACACGCCCGAGGAAGCCATTGTATGGCGAAACACGTGTTGCGTTTTTGTAAAACAATCTAGTGAAAATCACACAATAAAGTGTTTTTCGAATACGTAAGAGAAAATGTTTTACATTTTTCATCAACGTATATTGAGAGACTGATGAGATTCCATTGATAACCACTTTAGAAAATGTTTCGTTTGAAAGAAAATGAAACTTTTTGGAAACTGCATGATTCAAAATGGACCGTTATCAAATTAACACCCTATATACCTCTACTGTAAGAATCAAATAATTTCCACACAAATAACCGCCCTACTGTTGAAAATCAACACAAAAATTCACCACGAGCATCCGCACCCGATCTAGATAAAACGACGACCTCCCCGATTCGGGTAATCCGTTCTGTGCAAAACGGTACACGATCCCGACTAGAGGGCCTTATCTCTGCACGGTCTACTATGACGCTTTAGTGTACGGGCGCGATCAATGCGGGTCCAAATTAATGAGCGAAAACCGTTGTCGTTATTTATGACGGACGTTATTGCCCCTACGTGCCTAAATTCTGTATGAGGTGTGTACTTTAAAGCTTTCGAAGCCAGTAATTGGTCGAAGCGCCGTAATCTTTCGAGATAATTTCGAAGCGATGTCTCCTCTCTGTGGTACGGGGTGACCAGGTGAAGAGGCTTGAGAAAGGAATGGATTTTTAAAAAAATATCAGCAAATTTTTACGATTTCCAAGACTGTTGACGTTGTTAATGCATAATGGATCGACACTAGGTTGACCACAACTGTGATTATTTAAGACAAGTCATCAGATTCAAAGTCACCATAGGATGTCCAATGGACGAAGTAGAGAGGTAGAACGAAAACTACCTTGTCATCCAAAAAACATTCTTTGAATGTTGATGTTGATATTTCTAAGCTCCAGCAAACTCGACTTCCTCTATACATATTCTACAGAAAGTCAGACTATATTGACACGCTGAATAATCTGAGGAAAATCCTGGGGCTCAGAGCCCAAAAAAATTTCACGCCATATGTGTGATGATTGCCAAACCAAGCAATTGTTTGATGATCGGAAGCTTTACAACACAAATCAAGCCAAACTCTCTAAACTAAAGATAAACGATTGCATATCTCCGATCCCATCGCCACCACACCGTCAGCTGCCTCAAAAATCTTTCCCCTCTACATCTTTCTGGGTGAAAAGAGAAAGACTGTGAATGGGGATAATATCTAGAATTGTCCATATTGACAATTGCACAAAACAGACTATTGGTTGAAAATGAAACTCGCAACATTTCAGGAAAGACCAAGAACCAAATGCTTCCAATAGTCAACTACGACCTGTCTCACACAGTACTGATCATGAGTGGGGAGAACTGGCTCTTCTGGTAGAGGAAAATACTGAGAGTAGATATATTTTGGTTAACTAATGGATCAAAAGACCTGCAATTTGTGGTGTAGGTGTATAAAGTCGCAGACTGTAGGCGTCTAGGTAAACAAACGGTCTAATGGACATTGGATCCCTTATTCCTTATTGAGGAAGTCGGAGGAAAAACAAGCGCATTCATTTGTCTCGCTTTCCCGTCTATTTTGAGTAAACAAATGGTCCAATGCAAATGGAAGCGACTTGATGTTACGGCGCACAAGATCTAATGAAACTCAATTATAACAAATTATGAATCATGTTCCATTTCACTATAATGGTATGAAAAATTAGAAAAATTTAATTTTCAAATCAAAAGTACACATTATAGACGTTTCAATTTGAATATTATAAAGTACGTTTCGGTTAGAATATACATGCTGGTCTACCAGTCATTTGAGTTGAAGACAAGAGATTTTTGAATTATTCATCGGAGTAAGTTCTCAATCATTATTGATTTTTCAATATTTTTTATTGACGACGAGAACTTTTACTGGCATTTTGGCAACACTATTGGCTTGAACGACTTCTCTGCATGTCCAAGAATTCCATTTGTTGCGGAACGCTGCAGTAATATTTTCGCTATCTTGCTGCGTTTGTGTAAATTCCAAATTTGGAAGAGTTCCAAAACATGTTTAACGCCCTTTTGTATGAAATATTGTCAAATATAATTAAAAATATTTCTGTTATGCAGATTCGAATTCATTAAGCTTTCACGAATAAGTATTATAATAGAGAAATAAATGAGTAGCATCGAGCAGCTGAAACAACACCGCGTTTCCAAAATAAACACAATTCGGTAATGAAAACCCAACCTGCCACGCAAAATGTAATATACGCACAAATCTCATAATTCGCAACGTATGAAGGTACTCTGTATTTAACGGTCTCCCCATTGAAGAATTTTATTCACGGCCGACGTATCCCGAACTGGGGGAGTTCCCCGCTTTATCGACAACAAAACAAACCCCCTTGCGCGACACCCTCCATCCCGGCTCTGCGGTCATTTGTAATGGCCATTAATCCAACCTACCCGCGTATGAATATTTTCCGCCGAAAATCTATTTAGAGGGGTTTTGTGAAAAAAATTCCATTTCGCACTTATTTTGTTCGTTAGTGTGTTTTTAATTTTGCGACCAACGCAATTTATGGATGGATAAACGTTGAAAATTCGACGATGGTGGCGAAGGTTTCCCGAGCGAGTCGGTATAGGCCGGCGCAAAATTAGATTATTGCCAAAGGTCATCAAGTGTACAAAAAAATGTACAGTTCAAAAACTGATTCAGTGATTGTATCCTATTTTGCGGATACTCTAAAGTGTTAAGGTTTCATTTTTCGCATCACTTTGTTTTCTCAGTTTATTGTGCCTTCTTCTCTACCAACGGTCTCTACCAACGGAGCACCAAATGTGCTCTTCTCAAATATTTGTTCGAATCATCAGTATTTATTGTAATCAACATTGTTTTTCCCACATTCAACAACAAGCTGTTCCAGGAGCTGTCAAGCAGTCAAATTACTTAGCGTACTGTCCAAAATGATAGTTAATTTGATCTTAATGTTTTTGACAACTATAGAAATAACGAATCAATACAATTGTTTTTACCACCAGGCAGTCTCTATATGAGTACACCTTCAGAATTTTTCGAGAGACACGCAAAACAAGTTTTGCTTTCTACGTGCGGTCCTGCATATTATACGGACAACTTTAATAGTGAAAAAAAAAAGAATTTCCGTCTTTTCAAAACACTGCATTTTCGTTGTCTGCAGTTACTGCAAAGCAGGATCTTCATAGATTCAGTTCTTTTTCACCATTTTGAATAATTTGTATTCGTTCAACACTAGCTCATTCGCCGAGAAGATACCATTTGGAATTGCAATAAACCCCTTCTCTAACGTTAATGTGCCGATTAATATGTATGAGACCAATAAAAAGGAGATTCATTTTGTGCATTTTCGTGTCTGATGCCCAGTCTGCCTAGAAACCACTGCAAAGCTTCAAATAACACGCCAGTCGGGAAAATTCTTCTTACCATGAATAATATAGTGGATGCCCTCACAAATGCGCTCCGAGCAAAAGGAGACGAAGTTTATTGGATATTAGCATGTGAGAGTTCGTTTTTGGTGTTTACATTGTTTAGATTGTCTCCTACTGGAGAACGAATAGTGTTTGAAATCGACCATAACCATTTCATAAATAATCATTTAACTATCGAGTTTGAAAGTCTTTCTAGGTTATTAGATACTAAGTGCAATTAAGCTGTTTCAGAATGTTCGTTGGAGTGCAATAATTGTATACAAATATTTACTACATTACTGAAAATTGAGAAAATTAATTTTTCGGTTGAATGGAATGAGTTTTATGTATTTGGATAATTTTCCAACAGTCTAATCCTTAACTCACTGTGACGTCGTTTTATCAAAGATTATTGTTTAATCAACAAAGTTTTTCTCAAGATATATTTCTTAAAAACACATTTGCAATCCAGTTTCTTGAGAGGGTAGACTTGAAATAATTTTATGATGTGAGCATTTTTGATATAATCATTGCACCCAACGATGACCATCAATATATAATGAATTCTTCAATAACAAGGTTTTACAATATTTGCCTGTAAGTACTTGAATGCTATGGAATTTTCGAATTTCAAGCAACAATGTCGTTGAAATAACTATGAGGACTTGATTTTAGCACTAGGAAACTAATATATTTGTGAATCGTTAGCTTGCATTTGTGACGATACTCAAATACTCATATATCTGAAAAGAAAAAAGGCCCAAAATGGAATCATGAGGTATGCCTGCCCAACTCTGAACATGTTGATCAGTTCGAAACCTTACCTTTTAACACAATCTTTCTGCATTCAGTTATTAAAAAAATGTTAACTTAATCAACAATACTTGATGAGAATTGAAAAGAACCCTCATTGAAAAAATTTCAATAAAATATCAATTCAAAAAGTAATCTATACCTGGTCTGATTCGATCCTTATATAATATCAAATATACTTATAGTATTTCTTGAAAGGACAACTGAGTAAGAAGAGTCTAGAGAACACTCAATCATTTTCTAGCCCTTCTCAATTCAAAACATTCGTTATCATGGAACAAGCGCCAGACAAACCACAAAATGACGTCGCACTGTACTAATGCGTTTCCCATTCTCCATTGCCGATGTCTGTCTGTCTGTCAGCCTTTTACCGCCCGAATGATTCTCTTGGCAGTTCTCGCTCGAGATTCTGCGGTGAACACAAGGCCCTTTGTACCTTCGAAATGTGCACCAATTGAGCTTAGATTCTGCATAACACGCGGGTCGCAACCTCTGCAGTATTGTATTCAAAGTTCGCCAGACGTTACGGATTTAATTGACTTGCGGATTCGTAAACACGAAAGTCTGATTGATGTCGGGAGGGAATGACCGAACTCGGTGGGAGAGCTAAGAGTTTCCTCATAAGGAGAAAATGATCGATAATGAAATTTTTGGAAGAATC
This sequence comes from Leptinotarsa texana, assembly GCA_015342105.1. Classification (NCBI taxonomy): domain Eukaryota; kingdom Metazoa; phylum Arthropoda; class Insecta; order Coleoptera; family Chrysomelidae; genus Leptinotarsa; species Leptinotarsa texana. The sequence goes on from WOGN01001295.1 coordinate 15,736, forward strand.
CTGTCGTCAGCCTGTCTGTTCATCTGCTGTCATGAGCAAGGAAATTGGTCAAGACAATAGGATAACAACTTTAGAGTTTACTGTAATAGTTCAAGTCTCGAAACTAATTGATTTCCTAGAAAACCGGAAAATGGAAGAGTTTTACATTTTTCAGACAATCATACAACATATTGAATGTTTTCTCTTTATAATATCGATTTGAAAACGCAATAGCTATATTTTTTTAGTATCACGGAAGTGATCAAAAATGTCGAAATAATTTTTTCCAAAAAAATACTTATAATAAAATGAAATGTATGGACGACTTAGAAACTATTCAAATTGAAAAAATGCAATTTTTGAAAAAATTAACATTATCTGAAATAAAAAGAACGCTAACTAAAAATCATGTCACACTATTGTTTGATGAAGAATATTTTAGAAAGAAACAACTATCCGGCAGCGTTTTATGAAGAAGAAACTATATGAACATGAATAGCATATCTCCTAGAATGTTATAAATTTGAAAGGAGCCTCAATATTCAATAGCAAACTAGCTTTTGCAAACAAAAGCACAATGATATATGGCAATGACATATATAATGTAATAATAATAACAGTATGAGCAGTGATTGCCCATACTGTCATGTGGGACTAACCAGTTGGTGTTTGGAAACACGGATGTTAGAGCAGGCGGTACAGAAATGATAAATACTATGAATCTCGCATACCTACCTGAACATGAGAAATAACATGGTCATATTTTTGTAGTACCAATCAAAATTGACTGTCAAGCACTTCATTAACATACCTACTACAATATTTTGTGAAATTACTCACTATAAAACATTATCCCGAAAGAATTAACAAACGTATTGATTCAAAACAATCACTGACAAACTTCAGGTTATTTCAACAAAAACCTCACCTAAAGACGACCTCACTTTTTCTATCCCGAGCTTTTCATACAGATTATCATCTGCATAAAATAACCGACATGTCGCCAGAATATATTTGCACATATCTCCAAGACAAGGGTCCAACCTATTCCGACGATCACACGAAATCCGGACCCGACTAAATTATTCAAAAAAGAAACACGTAAAAAGCTACTTCTTCTCAAAACTTTGTAGCTTTATGGGTGTCTTCGGCGACGGCCGAATTTTATGTTGCAAAAAACTCGTCCCGAGATGAGACATCGCTAATATATTTCAGTAAAAAAAAGGGAACCTTATTCGAAAGCCTACTTAAGAAACCGGTACGGTATCGCGTCTTCATCAATCCCGGATTATTTATACATCCACTTACCCTATTAAGTTGTTTGGTGAGTTTGTTGATCGTTTGCTTGTCCCTCAGTTCGTTCTTCTGGGCAGTCTCCAGCGTTGATTCGAGTTCGCTTATTCGGTTCTCGAGGTAGCTCTGAAACAAAACATTGATTCATTATAGAACCTTCTTTGGCAATCTAAAAACGATTTTCAAAATATGGGGACGTATGCTACCATTCGCAGAACATCTCTTATATATTTTTTTAATATTCAGGGAGTTAGGAACTTCTGAAGATTCCGGGAGTAAGATCATTACCTTCAACAAGTATACTTGTTACCCATTTTTATTTGTATTCTTTTTATTTATTTGTACTCTATGGTCACTTTCATTTTACGTCCTATTTAAAAAATCTATTTGTTTAAAATCTGTTTTTCCGTTAATCAGCTGTCGCCCCCATACGAACGACAATTCTCAGAAGTTGAGAAACTTGTGCGAGCTAAGGACTAACGGGGTCTTACCTTTTAACGTGTGATTTCTAACACTGTATAATTGATATTTTAGCTATTCATTATAATTGTGAAGTGTTCAAAAATGCGCAACATGCCATCGTGTAAAATGGTATTTGAATCTTCGAAAACGAAACTATATTAGTGACCAATCAAAAGTTTTTTTCAAAAATATACACATGTTCACAGACTCGCCCTGTATGTATCCCTCGAACGGCTTTAATCGAATGCCTTTTCAGCAAACCGGGCCGGAGAGTGATTTATTCAGCGGATAAATAGGGAGATAGCAAGTCGCATTAATGTTTAAGTCAGATTTAAAACGGCATCAAAAAGCTTCTTTGAGTCATCGTCACAACTTTCAAGTATTTTTACTCGATTTTCCACTGCCGTCGTCTTTTATTAATTCGAAAAGGCTTTCAGACTTGCGTAATTATGGTTAATTAGGCTTCGTAGAAATCGTTAATTAATTTATTCGAACTTCCGTTCAGCTCATTTATGTGATGAATGATACGTCAGTGGATCGGTAGCCATTTGATTTTTGCTTCTATTTTAGTACTCAAACGAGATGTTAAATAATGGTTTACTTACCACCTAGTTCGCTACCAACCTGATACGTATTAAAATACCTTTCACAAACAACACCTCAATTTTCAGTGAAAATTGCTAATTTGGTAGTTTATTTCATAAGTATTCCAACAATATTCAATGGACAATGACGTAATTGAAAGAAGATCTTAACGAAAATTGAAATATAAATAAAGTATCCACTATTGTATCAATGTTAATGTGATTGTTTTCTCGTGATTGATTCTGCAGAAAGAATCGTATTGTTGAAAATTTTACTGAATAATCATTTTGTTTACTCATTTCTTGTCTTACACTTTGAAAAAGATGATGAAGAAATTTTTGTTTCTTCTGAACAAATTATAATTACTTTTGAGGTGATTCCTTTCAGATTTTTCAGTGTGCGGCTTCCAATCAAAGTATTCATTCACTTCCTAATTGAAACGTGTTCTGTAAGTGAAAAAAGAGAATCACTTCCATCGTACATCCCGACGATAGTAAATCCTCAGAGAAAATCCAATATCAGTAAGATTAGCGGAATAAAAAGAACTACACCATCCGAGATTTTGATATAGTATTTCTATTGTCGGGCGCAGAGAAGTGAATATCATCCGTTTCCAGAAAGGAGAGATTTATTAGGAAGGAGTTTTCAATAGAAACTCGCAGTGTCGCCCCCATTCACGGGACTTGCTCACCCGGAAAAACTGATAACGTCTAAGCGAAGCGACTCAAATTAGAATCGCATTTGATTGATTCTTTTGAAGGTCTTTAGGAAACTCCAGAAGACTCGGTAAACTCGGCGACGCGAGCGTAGGTGGAGAATAACGAAATGAAAATTGTTTTCCTTCACAACATGGATGGCAGGACGCGAAACCTTTCGGGATTAATAAAATGAGTGATTTAAGAAAGTGCCGACACATGATTTCATTTTCATTACGATACGAAACTCATTTCATTTCTAACATGAGTTTAATTTCCAAACACCTTACGAACAATCTTTGCGGGACGCCGATGTCTGTTACAAAGTAGATTACGTATCATGTACATTATTGAAATGGCAAAGAAGTGATCGACTCTTGACCGAGTCTCTTTAGAACTAGAAATACCGTTTCAATCAATGGAACAATTGAATTTATTCTTTCAATTTCGGTTTGATCGGTAACTTGAAACTTTCAAATCAATAAAAACTTTGAAGCCCAGATCAAAAATATTACCATAGAGCTCCAATAGCGATTTGTATAATGAAACGAATATTTCCTCTTACTCGGTGAAAAGAATTGGGAACTTTTTCAATATCGTATGAGCCGTTTCAATTTATGGAATGTTTAAAGCAAGTTGGTTTCGTTTCATGGGGGATTTGAACAAAAATTGAGATCGAGTAAAAGGAATACAAGTCTGATTCTTTTTATAAATCATCAAATGATACAGATGATATATTATTTCACAGAGATCCTCTTAGGACAACATAACCTATAACATTTCGCGTAAACGGTGAACGTGGCCATCATTCTTATGGTATTTATTCCACGAGAGTATCACATAATTGTTTCGCAGTGACGTCATAAAAATGCCAGAATACAAAGGCACCGCAACATAAATTTCTTAACCTCAACAATGTTCGAGCTGGAAATGCTTTTACAGAAGAATCTGCACTATTCCACTGGTATTTTCAGAATGGATTTATATTTTTTATAACGGCGATAGTTACAGTTAAAGAACAGAAAAAGTTTGTGTGTAGAATGATAATCAGGACGTTATCAAAAAAAATATTATTT
>WOGN01001296.1:0-19820 GCA_015342105.1 Leptinotarsa texana
AGTTTTAATTCATTATTCTTCTTTGTATCCAGTGAGGTGTCTACCTCTTTTAACTTGATGACTATTTTATTGTATTGACATGTTTCAATTGTTTAGATATAACATTCTTTTCGACACGGCCAACCTCACTAACAGTAAGTTGTTAAAAAAAAATTTTTATATCATTATTAAAATAAAAAAACTTTTTCATATTGTATTATCACCATAAAACATTTGTAGCTTTTCCCTGAAGATGATAATAAATTTTATCGAAATATTGGAATAACTTGTGTTATAAGAGTACACTTCCGTTCTGCTGTTCACCCAAAGAAATTCCCAAGTTTTGTATACACTACCCTCCACTCATAATGGAACAACCCATTTTTACGGTGAAACATACTAGGGGCCGAAATAGGCTCAAAATCCCTTCAGATTCTCGATCAGGACTACCAACTTACCACGAATACACTTCTTCCCTGAAAAAATTTCAGTCCTGAAATATACGAATGTGTATTACTTTTCATTACACTCCCATGTTTTCCGTAATAATTGACTTAGAATGATGAATTTCGCAGGACTGATGGAAATGCTCAAAATGCACCTACTATCTGAATGGGGTTGGCCGAAAGAGAAGTGAGAGTTCTCCAATTGATGAGCAAATGAGCAGATACCGAAAAGAATGAAAAAAAAATTCAATGGTCTACATCTCGAAAACTATACATTTTTGAGCTTTGGCTGTGGAGACTTCCAATCAGCACATCAAGAACTACAACATATCAAAATTTCGGCAAAATTCACTGCAAGCCATTTCTCATAAGAAATGTGCGGTGCCCTTTATTAACTCATTGAGAAAACATTTTGGCAACTCAAACAAAATTAACCTTCATACCCATTGCAACACCGAAACAACTGTTAATTTTTAAGAAAAAATTGCACTCGGTAAACAGGTAGAATTTAGATTATTTTACCTATTCGCTGAATTATTGTTTGAAATCATTTGAATGGTTTGAATTATATCAGTTTCATTACATAAAAATCATGTGGGTGCCCTGAGATTACCATGGAAAAGAGTTGCTCATTGATATTTACTGTCAACTTGACAATATTGTTGAAAGATCTTGTATTCACCTCCAGATACGTTTTCACTGCATTTTTTTTTCTAGGAATGTTGTTCCTTGTATCACTGTTGTTTCTGTCGTGTTTTTGTTCCCATTTTGTTCATTGTTCCTGTGTTTGTGTTGGGTATTGTTCCTGTGTTCCAGTTGTTATCTCTTCGTGAGTTCCTGTTCATATTTCAATATTTCTGAAGTTTCTATTTCCACTGATATAAGCTCATTTTGATTAACAAAGTTCAACATGGCACGTCTGTCACTTTAAGAAAAAATTGAAATTGATTTAATTGTTGGTTAAGGCGCGAGGTCGTATCGTGATGCGGCCGCTGAATTCAATAGAGGTAGCTGTACACCCTGGAACTCTCAATAAAATATATAATCTTTTCATTAGCACCGGCCAAGTAACAAAGGACAGAAACATTGTAAAACAACATATTGAAAATGATTCCATATTGCCGGCTTATTAAGATGATTCTATAGAATTAGTTTGAGAAACTTCCACCCAATATGAGCCACAGTAAAATATGAAGGTGTTTAAAAAGGCATACAATGCATGCGTTCAAACCCAAATTTCTACATACTTAATGATAAAAATAATAATAATTGCTTTTATTGATTAGGAAACAAAATACAGAGAAAATCGCAACCTTGCTCTTCCATCCAACCAAAAAACGTGTGCACCTATGTAAACATAAACATAAGTGCAGACAACCAAACAATTCACCAAATAAACACGATTAAAAATATACTACATATTCTGAACGAAAATATTATGGGGTCATTTTTTTTAATCAGAATCTAAACGGATGACTATTCGTTGATTTTCTCGAAAATGCATTTCCGATGTGTTGGAAGAACTACCTTTAAGTGTGGGACACAACTTCATAGTTTACTAGTTCACAATAGTGGCATAACAATGGTTTGGTTGACTAGGAACCTACCTATGAAATGGATAGGACCCAATAGCTTTCTCGTAGTGTGGCCACCACAATCCTCAGATATAACTCCATTGGATTTTTATTTACGGAGAACATTGAAAAATGAAGTTTATGAGGATAGGCCAACAAATAAGGAGGATTTCCGAGCAAGAATTATACGAGCGTGAAGAGAAATCACGCGTAGAGAACTGAGGAAAGTTGGAGGAAATAATAGAAGGTGCATAGAAAAATGTGTTCGCCTGAATGAAAGTTTGATAGAGAGCACAAAAAATAAAATTTTGTAACAATTGTAATCAATTGTAATTGATTGTTTTGGTTTTTAATTGAAAATGTGGTTTAGAAAGTACTGTTTCGAAAGAGTTTTGAACTACATTAAACATTCCGCCACAAAAAACACTTTTTTTTTGAAAATAATGGAAAGATGAGAATCTGAATTAACAATAAATATCCTAAAACCTCACTGATATCATGTTTCCATTATCCATTAACATTTACTCTCTTATTGAGTTTGCGAGAAGGAATAAATTTCCTGACACCAAAATGGAAAATGAATTATTTATGTGAAAACAAAAGTCAAGTTTCTGTTAAACAATTGATTTTTCATGTTAAAATTCAGATTTTTCAGGACTGAAATTTTTTCAGGAAAAAAGTTGGTAAGTTTGTAGTCTTGATCACGAATCTGAAGGAATTTTGAGCCTGTTTTGCCCCTTAGTATGTTTTACCGTAAAAATGGGTTGTTTCATCGCGGCGGGTAGTGTATATCACTTTGGCCAATCCCATTCAGGTGGATAGTGCGTTTATTCGTTAACGTTTCATCGTCATTGTCATTTTTCGTTGTCGTTTTCCGTTTTTTTGTTAAGAGTATATTATCGTTGAGGTTGGGTAAAAAAATATGTATTAATTTTGAATAGAAATTTATTATACATTTTTATTTTGGTAATGTATCAGAAATCCATTTGTATGAAATATTAACGTTTCTGAGACTGCAATTGTAGTTGGTTCGGTTGCGAATGTGATGCAGACAGGGTGAAGACACATTGTATTGTCATAGCTCCCCAAATTTACAACTCGTGAAATTTTGCAGTTAGTCATGTTTTTGATGTTCTCGCACATAAATGATATCGACTCTTTGTAGATTTTTCATGAGGATGGTATCCAATTGATTATATTCCACAAAGCCAGAGGAATACCCCAATCTGTGAATGTTTTGCTCCAAGTAATAGGCGGTATGGCGATGTTTTTTACACATACAGGGAAATGGTGTGTTTGGCAACAGTAAAAAGTTACTTCATTGAATTCCAATCTCAATGGCGATTTCTTTAGGATGAAATTTTCGTTCGACAGTGAAGCCTTGAATATCTACAACAGCTATTCTCATGTTGACTCTGGGATTGATACCAAAGCAAAATCACATGTTCAGTTCCACTGCATCTCGACTCTGAGTGTTTTTATTGTAGAAAGAGGGGACACTTGAAGAAAGATTGTTATATTTCGAAAAAAAAAACAAAAACATAATGTCGAAGCAAATGATTAATTAACATCGCAAAATGAAGCGGCCGAAAAAAATGATATTGCTTCTGTGATTATTCAGAAGGTATATCTGTGAATACAGACTCGTTTATTGGTGTGTTTAGCCATATGATTTAGAACAAGAACTTTTTCACAGGCTTTGAAAACACAGCAAGAAAAGCATAGTTGCCAATACACATGAGATGATATGTTTTAGAAAATGTGGAGGAATCCTGCACTATTTGGTGTCAGGAAATGTCACACCAATACGTGATTGCAACGTTTTATGTGTACCTGAATAACTGTCAAATTTGTTGTCCGTGAAGAAATTGACAGAAAAACAAAACACTTGCTTCTCAAAATGAACAATAAAACCGTGGCTGTTAGTGAAATCGAAAAAGTGGAAAATTGGTTCAATAAATCAGTCATATATGTCACCCCAGAAAATACAGGCAGATTGTATTCATGCATGGCATAGAAATCTCGAGCTCATCAGAATGCTGTTTACCTGAAAGTTAGCTAAATGGATTGTTTTAAATGATTGTTCCGAATGTTAACAGTGCACCAGTTGTCTGAAAAAAAGTTGACATAAAAGTCTTTTTCGAAAAATTTCAAAATACGGCAAATTACCTTCAAACATTAGACTGAATTCCCTATGAAGAAAACTAGCATACATCATCTCAGAATATTTGGTACAGAAGCATATTGTTATGTTCCAAAAGAAAAGAGAAATAAATGGGAAGCTTGGGCTACTGAAGGTTTATCAGTTGAATGGATACATAATTACGGATCCAATTGCTAATGAAATAACAATAAGCAGGACTGTTTGTTTCATGAAAGATATTCACAAGATATAACACGAAAGATTAGAAACTGTGAAAAGTAAATCTAATATATTAGAAGATGAAATACAAAACTGATAACAACACAAATCAAGTGAAAAATTAAAAAACAGAAGCGGAAAGTAATGAAATAGAAATTAATAAAAAATTGCCAGAAAATATTCACACACAAACAGTTGAAAGTTTTTTTGAAAAGAACCAACGAGTACCAGGACAAAAATTGACGCAGTTATCTTACAAGTTGGAGCAAACTGCAAGAGCTTGGAATGAGATATTGAATGGAATACTTCAAAGTCACGGTTTAAAAAAGTGACAATAACCAGTGTTTGTATATAAAAATTGAGAAAAATAACTACGTATGCATATACGTCGACGATCAGATTATTTGTCACAAACATAAATCAGTAATGTATGAAATTGGCAAAATATTAGACAGTTATTTCGAATCATTAGAATTGAGAAATATCAAAATTCAATAAACTGATGATGAAAGTTTTATTATTGATTAAGATAACAAAATCGAAAAATCACTAAGAAAATTTGAAATGGAAAATGCATCTTGTGTTGCTACCCCAATGAATTTTGTTGCCACAAGTATGCTGAAGATATCAAAATAGTGACAACAATGATAACTACAGGAGAGCAGTATATGCTCTACTTTACTTGTATACTACAACTCGACCTGGCATTGCTACTGCAGTAGATTACTCAACAAAAAGAGTGTGTTAGACTCGTCAACTCGATTTGAATGCGACCAAGAGAATTGTGAAATATCGTGAAGAAATCTACCACTTCCAATTGAAAATCAGATCAGTGTCCAGCTGAAACTGAATGGCTGTGTAGACACATATTGAGCAGGAGATTCGTCCGATAGAAAGGCAAAGAGTGGCTTCATATCCATGCTTGGGAAAGATTTGGCGAGTGGATTATTACAATATATGCGCCAAATCGTCACTTTGTAAATGAGTTAAAAATAGTTTTTTGGTATTGTCAAGTTTACCGTTGTGTTTTATAATTGAAAATGTTTCTTTTCAACATTGAATAGTTGTTTCATTATTGAAAACCAATCACCTATTTCGAAACTGAATATGCCGTTGTAAAATAATAAATTGAATTGATTAAAAAATGATTGTCCTAATTGTACTCCTATCGTGCAATTATTGATTTTGCCTGTATAAAAGTTTTATATTCTTGGATATTTATTTGAAATTTTTTGTAATATTATTACTATTGTTCTTACTGTTTCACAGATGTAGACTATTATCTTTTATATACTCATATATGAAAAAATGAATTGAAATTGTATCCTGCCATATACAAAAGATTAGCACTGCTGTTCCTATCAATAAACATTGAAAGTTGAATCTGTTCGAGTTAACTGTATTTGAACAAAAATGAAGCTATTATCAACTTATTTGCACCTACTTGAAAGGATAATCTCAAACAAAACAATTGGTAACAGTCTATTTTTCAATCACCTTCTATTCAAAATGAATCATCAATAATGAATTATTGATAGGTTAGTATGTGGCGGCTAAAGTGTCGATATACCATCACATAAAAGGACTACTTGACTGAATGAGGTCAGACTATTGTTCACTATGAATAATGGAAACAAATAGAAAAGAGTAGCAGACGAGCTAATTGAATATTTCTAAGATCGTGAGTGAAATATAAAAACTAAAAACCAAGATACTTCAATCATTCTAGAAGAGCGGTTCGCAAAAACTTTTCCCGCTAAATATTGTCAGTATTATATATTTATTTTTTGTTCACTATAAATTAATTTCTGAATATTTAATAAAAATCAATCACTTTATTATATTTTTCAATTTCGATTGATGTACAAACAAGATTGAAAAAATAAGCATTCACATTCACAAAAAGGTATAATATTTGATATTGATATAAAAAATACCAGGGATCAAATAAAGTATTTTTCTGTCAACTTCTCTACTCCTCTTGATTCACAGAGAGATATTCTTATTATTACAACAATGGGAAAATAATTATGAAATCTACTTATTTTCACTTCATGTTGTCCAATCCGTACTAGGAATCTCAAATTGAAAGGTAAGACCTTGGTAATACTTCGCCCGCAAGTTTCTACTTTTGGAGGTTGTCGTTCTTAGGGGTGGGGGCAACACTGGTTAACGAAACAAAAGACAGACAGATAGACAAATAACTTTTGTTTTTTTTTCCTCAGTGTTTGAGTGATTTATTTATACATTTAATTTCCCCTAATCAAATCGTACAATTATCAATTTCATTGATTTTTCCAATCTTTTAGTTTCCAATAATCAAACATTTTAAAATAACAAAATTTTGAATCTATAACATTAAACAAAAATTCAAAATGGACTTTCACTGCTTCTTTTTCCAAAGTCTGGTGCACCTTGGATTCAATATCAAGCCAATTTATGTTGCGGTCGAAAACATTACTTCAAGCAATACAATGTTCATTATTCCAACAGGAACTACAATTTCATTTCATTTGGCAAACTGATTATAGCTCAGTAACACAACTTATCCTTACTAAGCTTCTCAAACTCGCTAGATATTTCGATTATGATTTTATGATACTTGGTGATAAAGGATTATTGTCCTGATGAGGTTATTAATTTCTGATGATTGATTTGATTTCCCTGAGGCACTACAATTGTAAAAAACCTAATAAGGCAGCGGGCACTGATCCCTCTTTTTTATATTAAAACGATATGGTGATTTGTTGAGAACTCCTTTGCTCCATATATTCAATTTAATGGCCGAATGAAGTATTTATTCTAGCGAATAGGAAACTTTGATTAAGACACCTTTATAAAAATCCGGAAACAAAATGGAAATCCAAAATTATAGAGGTATATCAATTATACCTTTACTAGCAAAATTGTTCGAACATATTATTTCTAAGAAACTCAGTGAAGACACCAACAAATATACAGTATCTCACTGATTTATGACACAAAAGTCTATCAGTACAAATTTATTTAAATTAAGTAATAAAGCCTTTGAAGTTTTAGGTAATGAAACATAGTTAGATGTTGCCCTTTCTAACTTCATTGTGGTAAAGTGGTCAAGCTCAAGACTTGAATTCTATAACACTTCTATGTGAGGTTTCAGAGGAAATTTACTTAAATTTTGAGACTTTTCTCACCAATCGCTACTTTGAATCTCTGAATTTTACATCTAGATCCTGATAGATGTTTATATCACAAAATGGCGGACATAGGTGAATCGTCTTCAAATAAGGAGCCAAAAAGCTATTGTAAAAAAAGTGTGACAAATTCAGTGAAGTGTTGCAAATGTGAAGCAACTTCCCACCCAATGTGCTTAGTTCGAGCAGCCCAAATGAAAAGTGCATCTTGTCCGCATGAAATTGAAAACAAGGAATCACAAACAGCTACATGTCATCATGAAGTGAATCCATATGAGATTGAAAATACACTTCTGCATCAATTAGTGAAAGAACTAGAATCTAAATGTTACATTCTGATTGATAACTGCGGTCTTTCGAAAGACAAAGTGCATTTTCTATCAGAAAAACTCACCTCATCCATATCGTTCAAAAAGTATACAGCCAGTTACAAAAAACAGTTTCCAAATCTTATAGTACAGTGATTAAAGACACAAATACGAAAAAAAAATCCGAAACTTCAAAAATTATAACAAAAGAGGAACTTAATGCAGCAATCATGATATCTGAAATATTATCATACGTGATGTGAAAATAAAAATGAGAAATGGCAACAAGTTTCTCACAAAAAAGATCCAAGGAAAATAGAAGATTTATGATAATGGGCAATGATAAAATACCTGATATTAGTAAAGCTATCTCTTGCCACGTATCTCGACTGAAACCTAATATTCCTAAGAAAATATTATAAAAATACTTTCCCGAGGTAGTGATCGAGAATCACCCATCTGAATTCCCTTAACTCTATTCATCGATGAAAATCAAAATCAATCATGAAAACTTTAATAAATCATGGAGACCGGAAGTTGGAACCACCGGAGCACTACTCACGTTTTTTAGTGAAGAGGCAGCACCATCAAAACAGGGTTAGTTGGTGAGTCCAGTATTATGAAACCAAACCCTGCCATCTCACCCAAAAACAATTTGAGTTCATTTCACATAAATATACAGTGTTTATCCAATAAAGTCTATAAGTTACGTGTATTTTTAGATGAGTTTAATTATGATATTGTATGTTTATCAGAGCATTTGCTTACAGAAGAGAAACTGAAAAATGTTAATTTATTTATTCACTTTCTAGCCGCTTACTTCTGCAGGAAAACTATTAAGCATGGTGGGGTTGCAATCTATTGTAAAAATACCTTAAATCCATAAATTGTAGACCTCAATACTGATAATGTTGAACTCGCCTCTGAATTCTGTGGCATATTCATTAAATATATAAATATAATGATTATATTTCTCTACAGATTATGTACAGGGAAAGTCAATGTCTTTTCGTCAAAACTGGATACTCTTTTATCTCAGTTATTGAAATACAGCATAAAAATATTTTCAATGGGAGATTTCAATATAGATTTCATGCCTGGGTCAACTTCATATTTATAACTTGAATGGTCGCTAGATTCTTATGGCCTTAAAAAAACTATCAATAGCTCCACTCGAGTAACTGCTCACTCATAGATGATATACTTACCTGAAAATGCATATAACAATGATGTTCTTGACCCCTGTCTCTCCGACCATAAAGGGCAGTTTGCTACAACCAATGGGGCCCCGAACATTTGCACAGAGAAAAGTGACATATTTTGTGTTTCCAAAAAGGGTCTGAGAAATTTCAAAAATCACTTAGGTACTTGAAATGAATTGGTATTATCTGAATACCGAACAGTTATTGATAATAGGTTGACCTGGTCTGGCCATATCAAAGCTGTGACTAGCAAACTTTCCATTGTCTTGTTTGTGCTGAGATAATTAAGTAATGTGGTCAACTTGATGATTTGGAGTAATTCAGGTTACTCCATTAGTGTTTTAAGGTATTAGAAAAAGGCCTTAAGAGTAATAGCCAAAGCAGGTTACAAAGATCACTGTCGTCCTCTTTTCATTCAACTTGGAATTATTCCACTTTCAACATTATATATCTATGAAATTTTACTGAAGATTTATGAAAACGTTAATAAATTTGATAGATATTGTGATATTCATGCATTTCGAACGAGATCCGCAAGTTTATGGAACCTGTCCAGACATAAATCAACAATTAGTAAGGAAAATTCGATAAACTCACATTTGTATAATCATCTCCACTTATCTCTTGAGTATTATTTTTTCGTATAGTTCTGGTGTCTAACTAACTATTTCATACAATAGGAGTATTTCAAGAAGTTTCTGATTGATTCGGCTATTACTTAGTTAGGGTCTATAGTAATTTCATAAACTACACCTCACGATTTGATCTCCACAAACTTTTTTGAAAAATATATCACGACATATTTTGCTAATACAGTAGCTTCTTCAATAGTGATTTAAATACTACAAGTTGCTTTTTACGCTAAAATTTATATACGACAATATTTATATACTACAATTGGGACTACCTTCATCAAATTAGCTAAACCTCTACAATTCTTATATACTTGAGGTACCTCTTCAATTATGATCTCACTTCTACATCTCACTTCTACATCAATAATAATACTTCCGCGGTTTTTCAAAAAAACAAGTCAATAACGGTGATCTATTCAAATCCAGATGGTCATTCATTAAAATGTTTGAATTCAATTTTCTATCTGTGAAATTTCAAACTCTTCGTTAAAGATATGAGTTCCTTCCAAAAGATGATTTGGATATGTTGAATTTGTTTTCTCATTTACATAGCTCATATGATATTCCTAAATGTTCTGCCAGTTTGACCAATATATACCTTGGGACACGTTACACATTTTAATTCATATACTCCTGATTAATGAAATTTGGATGTTTTGTCTTTATTATTTTTCACTAACTTTCGCAACGTATTACCTGTTCTATATGCAACTCTAATATCATGTTCATTAAAAAACTGAGCCACTTTTCCTGTTGTTTGTCCAAATTACGTTAGAGGTCTATTATTTTGATTTCGATTATCTAACTTATCAATAGAAAAAACGCCTCGAATCGCTTTTGGGTAGACTTTTTTGGAAAATATTTTGCTTATTAATTCGGCTTCAAACCCATTGTTTACAGCAGTTTGCTTGATGATATCAGATTTTTTATTGAAATTATCTATTGAAAGGGAAACATTGACCGTATAGGGCGGTTTGTGATAAATCGAAAAATCATGTTTGTTGTCAAGTCCAAGAAATTGAAAAGTATCTAATTGTCTCATAATACCTGTAAAACTTACTAAAACGTCAACCACATATCTATGCCAATACAAGAAATTCTTAAAATTCTTAATCAAAGGATGTTTAAAAATCGATTTCTCTAGGTTATCCGTTAAAATTTCCGCAAGTAAAGGGTTTAACGGATTTCCCATAATTGAACCTTCTGAAAAGGAATGAATATTGTTGTTGAATTGAAAATAATTTTCCATAATCCAACTGAAAACATCGAATAGAAGCCAGGCAGCACAAGATGGTATAAAAACGGGAAAAATAAAATGGATGAAAGAATTGCGAAAAATGAAATATAGCCAGAGGGACAACGCCACGAAATTACTTCTAGGTGTAATAAAATAGAATTTGATATTTTGAATTTCAATTTTAGAGGACAAGTTATTCAAGTCATCCATAAAATGTTCAGCATTCAAAAGAAAAAACTAAATTCACCAATAGAAAAGAAACCACCTCTACCTATTAGAAAAAAATTTACGAATCATAAATTTTATGTCGGTTTCATGAATTTATTGAAGGTTCAGTTTACATTACAGAAAATGAAAATGTGTTGATAGAAAAATGTTTCAAATATAACATTGAAAATGATAATAGCAGTAACAACTTCGGAATTTTGGGAAACGAAACAGAAATGACAGTAGGAGGGGCATTGAATAGCTGTAATAAGAAATACCAGGCGTCACATATCATAAAATCAGAATTTTGAAAGGGCATAGTTTTACGAATGAATTGAAACTTGTTCAAATCAATACGCAGAAAATTAACGAAAATGATGTTATATTGACTAGAGCAGATAAAGGGAACACTGTGATTCCTTGAATTTAAGAAATTTTGAAATACTGAAACGTGGTCCAACTAATTCTTTCCTAAGACAAGTGGAAGATTTTTTGAAAAATTCAAACACACTTTTTACTGAAAAGGAAAAGTTCAAATTAATATTGATGGATCCCCAAATTCCAAAATTATACTCACTCATAAAACTGCACAAAGAGAGTTATCCAATTAGACCAGTGGTTTCCTTTGTCACTGCAACATCAGTGAAATTATCAGAAAGGCTAATCAGTATCATTCTGAACCATTGTAACTTTCTACCAAAATGCAATCTACGGAATTCATATAACTTGATCAATAAAATAGAGAACATAACTCTACCAGACAAAGCAAAATTACTATCCTTTGATGTGCAGGATCTATTTCGCAGCATGCATTGTAATGATACTATTACTTTAGTAATAGAATTATTAGATAAAAATAGAGTGAACCAGTTATAAAACAAGAAATCATTGACCTACTGTAGTTATGTCTCAAAAAAAAATATTTTCAATTTAATAAAAATATTTATTCCTCTTCAAAAAGTTCAATTATGGGAATTCCTTTAAACCCCTTATTTGTGGAAATTTTCATGGATAACCTAGAGAAGTCGATTTTTAAACAGCCTTTGATTAGGCATTTCTTGTATTGGCATAGATATGTGGATGAATTTTTGGCATGTTTTACATGTTTTACAGGTACTAAGAGACAATTAGATACTTTTCATAGAGATATCAACAAAATTCATGAAAACATTGAATTCACTATTGAAGTAGAAGCAGACAAAACAATCAATTTCTTTGACTTAACGATTAGTAGAATGAACAACAAACATGATTTTTTGTTTATCACAAACCGCCCTATGCGGATATTACCATACATTACGATTCTACCCATCCATATCACCATAATTTAGCAACTTATAACAACATGATTCACAGATTAGTCAATGTTCCTCTTTTAATAGAATAATAGATCATTTCAATAAAGAAATTAATATCATGAAGCAAATTGCAGTAAACAATGGGTTTAAAGCCGAATTAATAAACAAAATACTTTCCAAAAAATTCTATGTAAAAGCGATTCGAGCCGTTTTCCCTATTGATGTGTTAGATAATGAAAATCAAAATAATAGAGCTCTAACGTATTTTGGACGAACAACGGAAAAAGTGGCTTCATTTTTCAAGATATTACAATTGCATATACAACAAGTAATACGTTGGGAAAGTTAGTTAGAAATAAAAAAAGACGAAACATCCAAATTCGAGACATCAGAAGTATATAAATGGAAGTGGAAACGTGTTCCAAGGCATATATTGGTCAAACTGGTAGAACATTTAAGAATCGAATCCAGGAACATCATATGGGCTATGTAATAAAAAAACAAATTCAACATATTCAAATCATCTTTTAGAAAAAAATTAAATATTCAACGAAGAGTTCAGAATTTTAAACATAGAAAATGAAGGTTTGAGACAGAGTCATTTGGAAACAATGGAAATTAATCAACTTGAAAATTCAAACATTCTAATGAATGAGCAACTGGATTTGAACAGATCACCATTATTCAACTTGTTTTCTTAAAAAACCGAGGAAGTATTATTATTGATGTAGAAGTGAGATGTAGAAGTAAGGTAATCATAATTGAAGAGGCACCTCAGGTATATAAGAATTATGGAGGTTCAGGTAATATGATGGAGGTAGTCCCAGTTGTAGTTACCTGTGGCATATAAATATCAGCATAAGAATCAATTTGTAGTATTCAAATCACTGTTGAAAAAGCTACTGTGTTAGCGAAACATGTGATATATTTTTCAAATAAAGTTTGTGGAGATCAAATCGTTAGGTATACCTAGTTTATGAAATTTCAAGGATTATTCGAACTTGCAATTCAATATAAGTAGGCTGTAATCACTTGTTTTGATAATAATAAATGAATAAATAAATGGTTGATGACGCCGCATTGGATTGTGATAAAGAACGATAACCAGAAATTCGTATTCGCTTGTCTTTATGTTTCGTTCGTGACACTTTTCTTTCATAACATATTTTTGAAGAGAATGGAAATTCACATTTAATGGTGAGAAATAAATGTTTAGGGTTTCTACGTCTCCATCTTTATACAAAAAAAATGTGGGAATCTACAGAAAAAAAAGAGAAAGTATTCAATTTACAAGAAGTAACTTCCAGACACGAACTGGGAGAAAAGCCCTCTCGAAAGAGCTACTTTCATATAAACATTGAAATATAAAAAAAATCAAAACAAATACTTCAATATTAACACTAGGTTATACGGAAAACACTTTTCTCTATTCAGTTTTTCATTCCAAACATCCGTTCTGGAATCGAATCAGGTATCATTCACAGGATTCCTACATAATATAGTTAACGAAAGAGGTAAAATTTGATTAAATCCCAGCCATAAATATCTTATTTAATTATAATGCATTTCATTTGTATTTGAATAACGAAACTAGTCATTTACAATATTATTTTTTGTGAATTCCGTTGATGTTGCATGGGTGAAAACAATCAGCAAATCCATGAAGTTAACTTAGCGGGTATGAAATTTTCTATGAAATGGCGGGTGGTATAAGCTCGATAAAATGGTGGAGGAGTGAATTGAGATTTGAAAATTTATGGCTATATTTTATGCCTGCCTTTCAGATTATATTCAACTGATACTTTGATACGAATGATATAACTTTTCTGTCAGACAAAAATGAGCTAAATTGAAGTTGTATACCGAGCAATTACCACAATTTCCACAATATAGGACCGACGACATCCTCATTTCGAGGATGTGCTGCACCAACTTCAATGCAATTCTCCATCCGAGTAGAAACTGAACTGATCAAAAGTCAAGATATTTAAATCTTCATTGAGAAAAATCTACCATGATGCATGAACATTTTTATTATGAAAAAAGTTTGGTTGAGTAACAGGATCAATTTTTTATCAAAAAAACAATTATTTTCTTGATGACGTTTCGAATTCAATTAAATTTTTCTTCAGGGCTCTGTAACAATGAATTTTCATAAACATATCTTTCACAAAACTTATGAAGGTATTATCATTTCAATTTTTCGAAAAATTCACTATTTTACTATTTCAAAAACCATCAGACATTTTAAATACATATTTGAAAAAATAAAAACCATTGCAACAAACACATTTCCGAAATAACACTAACACAATACGACATGAAACAAACGAATGGTAAATTATTAAAGTATTTCACCAATCAAATTAAAATATGCAGTATTAGGGCCATCTACATCTCTTCTAGTGTTAACACTATCGCATTTGAGAATATGTATCATTTCGCTCAGAAGTCTTTTGGATAAATATGTTTGAATATCCAGAATAGTTGGATGATCAAAATAAAAAATATGTCCATATTCTTTTTCATGTTCAACGAGAGCTGGTCATGGCAAAACTACAAAATATACCTACCTATGCATTAAAAAGTCATTTTCATTGTCTTTTTTCAAAAGATATGTTAACGATATTATTACTTCCGTTCGAAAAAATTAAAAAAATAGAAATATCAGACATTTTTCATATAAATGGAAGAAAACAAGAAAAGAAAGAAAACAAATAATCAAAGATGCAAACCGAATTTTGAAGGTAGACTGCTATCATGAACCAACTTTTTTTTTGAGAGATTTTTGAATTATTTTTCTAATCATGATTTTCTGAGTAAATTCAACATAATAGGGAATTTGAAATCAAGAGCAATTGCCATTTTCAATTCTGAATTCCATAACAAAAATCTCCAATTAATTGAGAATTACCTAGTAAAAAATTATTTTTCTAGAATTCTTATTAAAAAAACTATTAAAGAAAGAAATTTATTTGCCCAAAATACAGGGGTGGAACGTAAGTATGACAAAATTTCATTTGTAGAGAATTTATCTTATGAATTTGAATGCTACTCAGTACAGAACAAATTGAAGTGGCCTTTCCAAATGAAAATACAGTTGGAAAGCATTTTTCCTCGAAACAAAAAACGAAAACACCACAAGAAATACAATCCAATATAGTGTACAAATTGAACTGTCACAAATGCTATGTGGTCAAACCGGACAATATCTCAAAACACAATATCTTAAAACACATAAGACATTTTGAGAAACTGAATAAATAAAACCCCTCTCGTTGAACATGAATAAAAACGGACACATTTTTGATTTTGGTCATCCAACCATTATAGATGTTAACAATATTTTTCCAAAAGACTTTTGAGCGACATATGCTCAAAAGCGATAGTGTTAACACTAGAAGAGATGTCGATGGCCTTAATACTGCATATTTCAATTTGATGATGTTGAGTACCTCAATAATTTACCCTTTTTTCATTCTTTTTCTTTCCGCCATTGATTAAAAAACAGACACCATTTTATCAGAATCACAGATAAAGCCATTTGCATGTCCAATATAAAAACGGGCTACGAAACCTTCATTTCGAACAGTTCCAGAAAGTTTATTAGAGTTAATAATTTGCCGTCATAGTTTTATTGAAGACAGGATTTCAGTTGTATGGATATTGAATAGAAAAATGTTCAAAAAAGGTTATAACTGTCTCATTGGAGAGCAGAAATTTAATAATACTATATTGTCTTTTCACATTAATTATAAAAACTATTACACATTTTTGTTAACTTCCAGGCATTTATGAACTCACTATTCGCAAAATTGAGAAATAAAACTTCTTATGTTTTCTACCACTTGTAGTTATGACCAACGTTATTGCATGTTTGAAGGTGGTTGACAATGTTTTGTGGTGTATTTCATCAGTTCGGACTTTCATTGTCTTATCTAATTGGGTGATAACAGTTATCACCCGAAGACGATTGTGGATACTAACAATCGAAACGTCGTGACATAACTTGGTTTGAAATCTTCATAATTTTTTCAATTTGTTTTTCAATTTTGTTAATAAATATTTTAATCTTTATTTTTTCAGTTTTTATTAATATTTTAATTTTATATGTTTGGTTGTAGCTTGTATGTTGATTCTTTGTAAATTCAGTTTTTGTTTAATAAATTTGTTATTTTCGGTTACAACAACCTAACTTCTGCCATTTAAATATGATTCGACAATGAGAAAGCTCTGCTCAAAGTGGTTGGTGCGCGAGCTCACTGTTGACAAAAACAAGAACGCCCTGTTGGTTACGGGCAGTGTTTGGCCACATGGATCCATCACTACATTCAGGAATCAGAACGTTCGTCATCTGAGTAGAGAGCAACTGGTGGTCCAAAGAGGCTGAAAGCACGACAATCAGCTGGAAAGGTTGTGGCCTCGATATTTTGGGATGAGTGTGGTGTAATATGGATCTACTATCTTAAGAATACGACAGTAAATATTAGGTAGGTTTTTTCGAGCTTTTGAAGGCTGAAATTGCAATGAAAAATATTTGTTTCATCAAGATAACGTACCGTATTAGAAGACAATCAAAACAATAGCAAAACAACGTAAACTGAATTTCGAGTTACTTCCACATCTACGGCATTCGGTAGATTTGGCTGACAGGGACCACTGGCTGTTCGTAGACCTCAAAAAAATTCTCACCGGTAAGAAATTATGCTCTAATGAAACGGTTTTTGCTCGAACGGAGGCCAATTCTGAAATAGAAGATAAATCATTCTACAGCTGAAGAGGCGCTGGAATAACTGTGTAGGTTTTGATGAAGAGTACGTTGATTAATAAAGTCCATTTCGAACAAATCATAAACGCGTTTTCTTTCTCAGGCTCGATGCTCTTCAGCCCATATGTTATATAAACATGAACTAGCGGCATTCAGCAGAATGCTTCAAAGACTTTCGAATACAGTACTGTCAAAAATGAATTTCCAGAGAAGACGGAGTTTCATCAACCATTATTACAAAGTAGATATTATCGACTTAATTCTTTTCAAACTACGTAAACAAGCCATCAACCAGGTCTATGCAGCTCCAAGAAACGATTCTAAGTGTCGTATGACATTGACTTACCTAAGTGAACTTTTAATGATATCAATCATTTTATGTAAAAGGAGAACTTGCATGTAGCTTACAGAATGAATAATAAATTGAGCACATTCATCAAAAATAATAAAGATGAAACTTTATTGTTCAAAGTATCAGAAGTATATGACTTGACTCTTGGTTCCTCCTCAAAACTTCATATTGGCCAAACTAGGAAAACCTACTCCCAAAGAATGAAAGAGAATAAAATCAGTGAAGAATGTTTCCACATCTGCAAATCATTTTTCGGCATAGACTCATGAGTTCAATTATGACTACGACGTGTTCTGTATCTGTAGAGGGTGAGTGAAGGCACAAGGCACTCCGGCCACATGTGACCCATTGTACATCCTTCCTAGGAGTTGACCTCCTAGATGATCGTCCATCCTGTCCTTTCCAGGAATGTGGACAGATCACTGGGAGATATCTTCTTTATATCGACAGGTATAGGCCAAGACTCGCTGAACACACACTCTTTTATTGACGATAACTATGTACACTCGCATATGACATGCCTGACAGTTAAAACTTTCTATTCACACATCCTATTTAGAGGTGTGTCCATTATCCCGATACTTTGGAGGTGTCTTCTCAGTTGACAGTGGCCAGTCAGAAATCTTACAGTTGAGCGTAGATTTTTCGTGGTCATCGCCAGATATTTCTTCGGCGCCAGCTTCCCAGGGTCGCCTAGGGTGATCCTGCCAAGATTGCTTCCTTCGTTTCCATTGCATCTCTTTAGTGATTGAGCAAGTTTGCCTAGTTTCTCATTTGTCGAAGTCATCAGGCCGTATATGTCACTGGGTTTTGAAATTTTCAGTCCAGCCCCTTCCTTGGCTGAAGTATCGGCAATGCCATTACCTTCACTCATGAAGTGCCTTAAAACTACCTCAGGATAATGATATCATCTATCGAGGCTTTGACTAAATCTTGGTGGCACTGAAGTAACACGTTGTCTGTCCAATGCTAATAGCGCTTATCTACTATTAGTGCCAGAAATTCCTTTCCTGGTTATTTCTTTTGTGGCGATTGGTATACTATCCAGTTCTATTTGAACCACGCTGGTATTTTTTTCCATTCCACACTTAATCCTCAGGCTCAGTGATCTGGAGTACACTCCACATCCTGAACATTCTTTGGTTTTTGAGCCGTCTGCATATATGCGTATTATATTTGCAGCACCTGGCATCGGCAAAGCCACTACTTTGAGGTTTACACCAGTCGTGTTATATTCAGAAAAGAAAGTTTTGAAACTCAATCTTTTGGAATGTTTGGGAATCAATGGATTTGAGAATTCAAAACATTTAGATTAGATCAGATTAATATGGGGCTTATGTGCTGAACAGCCACTACACTGCGACCTTGCCAGATCTATTGTGTGTGTGTATGCTAGAGTTCCTTGTCTATTCCCGCCCTTGTAACTAGACTCTATAGGCCAGACCTCAAGTTTCCCATATATTGAGAAGATTGTGGTTTTTCCTCCCCTAATGTTGCAAACCTCATCCTTGACAGACCTTCGGAATAGCATAGTATGTGTACGGAGGTTTCCTCATCCTTTAATTGTCTAATGTCTAACTAATCGTCAGGAAGTCAACCACGCGATAAACAATCGGCCGGATTTTGAATGCCTTCGATGTGGTACCACGAAACTTCAGGTATATTTTTCTGGATTCGAACTATCCGATTCGCAACAAATACATCCCTAGATTGAGAAGATTTTAACCAGCTGAAATCAGTGGAAGAATCTGAAAAAGCTAAAGTTTTTGTGATCAAAATCCGTTCTTTATAGGTTTCTAAAACATATATAACCAAATTAGAAAGCAAAAGAGCAGCTCGAAGTTCCAACCGTGGAATGGTTAATCGTTTGGCCGAAGATACCTTTGACTTGGCACACACCAGCTGAACTTCCACATCATTATTCGATAGTACACTGCGTGAGTAGACGATAGCTCCATATACATCCGAACTAGCATCCGCGAAAGCTGAAACCATTACAGGGTTTCGTTCTATTGCTCTTATATGCCTAGGTACTTTAAATTTTTCAAGTTCTCCCCATTCCGATCATACCTTTTCCCAAATTTGTAAAATATTCTTTGGAGGCATCTTATCCCATTTCAATTTCAATGTCCATGCATTTTTTATCAATATTTTTAAATACAAAATGAAAGGTGCCAATAAGCCAATCGGATCATAACATTTAGCCACCGTCGACAACATTGTTCGTTTTGTACATTTCTGATCCGGTTTATGCACCTTGAAACTGAAAACGTCAGTTT
>WOGN01001297.1:0-19817 GCA_015342105.1 Leptinotarsa texana
GTTTTTGGTACTACTTACTTGTGTGAGAAAACGTTTTCCAAGATGAAGTACACAAAGAATGTTTACAGATCTCAATTAACCGATGAGCATCTTAAATATCTTTTGATAATTGGTACAAGTAAAATTGATCCACAACTACAAAGTATTGTCGGTGGAAAATCATAATTACATAAATCTCATTAGTGTTTTTGTTCTACTGTGATTCATTTTAATTATTCGTTAGTTATTAATAGGCTCAAACTTAAATACTTAACTTAAGTTTTACCTTGCAAGTAAATAAAACCGAGTAATTATCATTCTGAGTTTTTTTCTTCAACTTATCACAGCAATAGTAACAACAATTAGGTAATCATTGGATGTCGCGAGCCAGATTGATAACAGTAAATCATTGGCTGTCGCGGGCCGGTTTGATGACACTGGCGGGCCGGGTTTGGCCCGCGGGCTGTAGTTTGGAGACCCCTGGACTAAGGGAGGAATCATCAAGTCTCTAGTAGACCGTGGCTTCGGGCTTTGTGATACGAAGGAAGGTCCAAAAAGAAAGTAACCTTCAACAGAATGGTTACTCCAAAGTGATGGTTGAAGAGGCTTGAGCTAGAAGATAGCAAGAGCTCCACAAGGAAGAGAAGCCGCCACAACCAGTACTTGTACTTTCCTACAAGAGGATAGTCGGAAATTGGGAAAGGATTGGGTCCAAGTATAACATTTAGTAGCAGCCTCACGAAAACCAGGCCACCAAACGCGGACTACGATTCCAAGAATTGCATTTACCGGATACCCTGCGAATTCGGAGAATCATACATCGGTGAAACTAAGAGGCCATTGAAAGTTCGCATTGTCGAGCACAAGAAAAATACACAGTGAGAAAAAACCAGCGAAACTGGAATAGTAGATCATGTTTGGATTCAAGCTGAAATCATCTACAAGGAGGATCACTGATTTGGGAGAAATTTCAAAGAAGCCGCATATTGGTTGTCCAACAACGCATTTAGCCAAGCTAGCGTAGAAGTACGCAACATATGGAAAACTCTAAACAAGTGAAACACGACCAATTCCTGCCAAATAGTCAGATCTCGGAGGAATAAGTCCAGTTTGATCTCGACTCGAGACACCGAAAAGTGAACATCAAAGTGAAAACTTGAAGTAATACCTGAAGCAAAGCGATAAGAATATAATTCAGAGCGATTTATTGAAAGCGTTTAGTGCTGCACTAAGAGATTAGTTCTTTTCAAAACTGAGTGTGCGAAAGCACACAGATTTTTAGAACTCTGCCCATTGAAAAATGGATCAAATACGAAACGGACATAAAGAGACTCCAGGATGCAATAGAGGATATGATGAAAAGGATAAACAAATCCGAAGCCAAAAACAAAGCCAAGGATCACAAAATAGCTGATCTAACAAAAAAAGTAGAAGGCAGAACAACAAAAAAAAGAAACCAAAAAGAAAGAAGAGGAAAAAAAAGCAGAAGGACAACGGGAAAAACATCCCTGAACAAGGGAACAAAAAGAAGGAAAAGCCCCAGAAGCAAACTCAGAAACAGAGTCTGAAGATGGTTTCCATCGAGTGGAAACAAAGAAAAACCGGAAAGACCGGAGAAGACGAATAGAAAAAGAGGAAAAAAACAACAAGGAAGCCACGTGGGCATGGACACGGGACAGAGGTCCCAGTATGGCCAACTCCCAGACCAAGCAGCTACGAACAAGTCCTGTCAACCGAATCCGAACACGAATCAGACAAACCCCGCAAAACCGCCACCAGTCGTGATGCACGACACCAAAAGGTGGAATGAGGTCTCCAGGAAAAAAGGAAAATAACCTACAGCAAGGCCAGGCTGACCAGACCGGGTAAAGCAAGGCTACACGGTGTTAGAATGACATTGAATTACGTCACGAAGGGGCAGGAAAATCTTGACATTATTCCTAGTAAAAGTCCCTAAAGAACAAGAAAAGATTTCCTCACTGAGAACGTACGTGGAACAGCATGGAACAGGCCTCGACAGGCGGAGAGTAAAAGGCCCGTCAGTAGGCAGCCCAAAGGAAACCAGCACCGAAGGCGCAGAAAGCCAGAGGAAACGAGCTGGTCCAAATCCTAGGAAGGCTAACGACTGAGTAGCAAAAGATCGCTCAAGCGGTCTTTAGCTGCACTGATACAGGCACCCGGGATACAGTTATTCTACCACGAATCCCGGAGCTGCTAAAAGTAGGATCGTGGAACCTAAAAGGTTTCACAGACAAAAAAAATGAGCTTTTGGAAATGCTATCGCGTCTAGACATAGACGTCATGGCACTACAGGAGACACGGATAAGAAGCGAAAAGAGCTACCAAATCCCATGATATAATATATACAGAACAGACAGACCAGGGGGGGCGCGGCGCTACTGGTAAAAACAGATCTAGCGCAGAACGTAGACAGGAAACAAGATATCCAACCCGGAGAAGCAGAAGCGTTCAGAGTCAAACTGAAACAGTACGAGCAGCTAAGAATATTGTCAAGGAGGTAAAAGACTAGAAAGAACCGACATGACAAAAATGTTCCCAGACCACCATCTAACAGTCGCTATCGACGACTTCAACGCAAAGTCGCGAGAATGGAACTGCAGGAATGGAAACACGAGAGGCAGAGATATATGTTCTAGAAGAATTCGAGGACATCGCGGCAGTAGCACCGAACACTCCAACGCACTACCCGCGAGAAGACCAAGTCCCATATATTCTCGACATCGCACTAGTGCAGAACATCGAAACTACGGAGATGGAAACACTAGAAGAAGGTTCGTCAGACCACAACCCCATCCTATTTACGATAGGAAGAGGTGAAGTGGAAACAGACAACCCAACAAAGCGGGTCACTGACTGGATGAGATTCCAGCGAGCCATACACGATGCGATGGGTGAGATACCACGCATCGAAACAACAACGGATCTGGAGAACGCCACATAACAGCTGCAACAGGCGATCACCCAAACGATGGAAAGAAGCGCACGAGAGGTCCCAGTCCTGCGCTTTAACTTCCAAGAGCATCTTCCACCAGAAACGATGGAATTGATAAGAATTCTTATTCTTATCTTGACGCCTGAAAAGAAAGTACGGAAGTACACGTGCACTTATGGACAAAAGGTGCATGCAGAGAGCCAACAGGATACTGAAAGAAGAATTGAAAGCTATCCGAGAAAGATAATGGACTACCCGTCTGACAGAACTAAACACTGAAGACCAGTCTGCATGGAGAATGCAGAAAGTACTCAGGAATGGAACTCGACAGCCATACCTGCCAATACACGGAATCGTCTACACTGAGCAGAAGAAGACGGAAGCATTCGCGGACAACTTCGAAAGGCAGTGCAAAGAAAACAATGTCCCGTTCACGGACGAATTAGATGAAATAGAGACAGGTGGAAAGAACGGTACGAAGACTAAAACGACACATGGACAACGCGCAACCCCTGGCTCTGACATCTCCCGAGGAAGAGAAAGACATCCTAAGACTTCGTTCCACTCGGAAAGCACCAGGCCCGGACCACATAATAAACCACGCACTGGAAGTATTACCGCGCAAAGGTATAGCAGCTATTACTAACATCATAAATGCTATACTCAGATTGCAGCACTTCTCGTACCAGTTCAAAGAGGCAAAGGTTATCCACATCCCGAAGCCCAAGAAGAACCACCTGTTCCCAGATAATCACAGGCCAATAAGCTCACTACCTTCCATAAGCAAAGTGGCGGAACGTGTCATCTTGAAGAGACTCAAAGATCAAACCAGAGAGCTAGGAATTATCCCGAATAAACAATTCGGTTTTAAATCAGAACACTTGATAGAGCTACAAGTCCTGAAGGTAGTAGACTTTGCGACCGAAGGCGTTCGACAGAGTTTGGCACGACGGACTACTGGCCAAAATGAGCGATTTCAGATACACAAAACCAATGGTAAGATTAATTCAGTCTTTTCTAGCTGAGAGGCGATCCTATTGAAGAGTATGAGACGAACTATCAACAATTCGACTACTGGAAGCAGGGATCCCGCAAGGAGCAGTCCTTTCGCCACACCTCTTTTCAGTGTACACAGCGGACGTGCCCAAGGCGGAGAACAACTTTAACAAGTTGGCGCTCTACGCAGACGACACGGCCCTGCTGGCGCATGTTACAACATACTTGCAGCAACAGGCAGACATATTAGAGGAGTGGGCCAACCTATGGAAGATCAGTATAAACCCTGAAAAGAATCAGGCGATATTGTTCACCCGCAGGCACGTGCAACGTCACCTTCAACGGACAAGAGATTCAGTGGACCAACAAAGCGACATACCTGTGGGTCATCTTAGACAGGAGATTCACATTTCAGTCTCATATACGGCAGAGAATTGGAATGGCTAGACACGCCAGACAACACCTGGCACCTATCATAGGACGCAGAAGCAACATGAGGTTGAAAGTGAAGTTGCTGATCTTCAAAACCGTTATTATGCCCATAATACTATATGCCTGCACTGCCTGGGGTCACTGCGCACATACATACAGGAAGAACATACAGTCGTTTATGAACGCGAGCATAAGGGCCGCCGTAAACGCACCGTACTACATCTCAAACAGATTCATATACAGAGACTTAGACCTGGATACGCAATATGTGGACGGGTATATGAGAGAACACGCAGAAAGCGTGTTCGATAGTCAGATCGCATAACAACCCAGCGCTACGCGAAGGAGTGAGGTAGTATATTCTCCTCGCTAACTATCTGGGGGGGGGGAAGCTTCTACTTCAGGACACTCAACCCGGGAGGGGGCATGGGGGGTAATAAGTCCAGTTATCACCTGAAGACGATTGGGGATACCAACAATCGAAACGTCGTGAAGTAACTTCGTTTGAAATCTTTTGATTTTCAGTTTTCATTTCTTGTATAATTTTTTAATTTTCATCTCCTGTTAATAGTTCACTTTTTTCAAATATTTTAGGGTGTTGCATTTTTTAATTCATTGTGATTTCAGTTTTTTTGGCTTACTATAATTGTCATTTTTCAGCTGATCTTTTTTAATTTTTTACAGATTCTTTCGGGGATTTCAAATCAATTTATATCATATTAGACAATGGAATTCTGAACTAATGAAATGCACCACGAAATATTGTCAACCACCTAAAAATAAACGTTAATTTTAGAATGTCATTCAGAAAATTTTTCAGAACGAAACGTAATAGAATAGCAGAAGTGTATACTGAAAACTATATTTTTAAAATTTTTTAAAAACTAAAAAAATAAGTTCTCAGTTCCGAAGAAGATACTGATAAAATTAATTTATAATTATCCACTGGTGCTGGTGTCTTTCACTTTTATGAATTGTTTCAATAATTTTTTTCAGGAATAACTTGAAGATTTTTGTATTAACCACCGATTACTTTTTTCCATAAGTTTCAATTTTCGTGCGGTGTATTATATTTATTCATTGACAAATATCGCGGTACCAAAATGTGATTTTTCTAGACCTCCGGTACTCCTGATACACATAAAGAAATCCTATAAGTTTCAGCCTCCCGAAGGGGCACTCAATACATTTAGTACACAAAATGTATTGGTAGTTCTGAAAGATATTTTTAGGTCAAACACAACTCCGGTCAAATTATGATTTGACTATGAAACAAATTTTGTTTTCAAATATCCCTATGACAACACAAACTTTTTCATCAGTTTTTCAGGGGATGAGTGAAATACCAACTTTTTGACACTATTTTTGATAGGTATGACCACTGATTCACTCAGAATATACCTATACAAGCCTATTTTTCTGAATAACTTTTCTAATGGAATCTGCATATTGATAACAATTTATATTATTTCATTCAAAAATAAAATACTCTTATGCGCTACTTTTTTACCGGATCTCCTGTATATTGGATTTCAAGAAAATCCAAATACATAGACATCTGAAAGGCAAATTTTTAAAGTATTATTTCTCGATCAACAATTTTTAATGGGAGCTCAATATGACTTCATAAACGAGTCCAAATTACAACTGATATGTTTCATTCTTTTACCCCCATCTTTTACCTTAGGTACGTTTGGCCGGCGTTTATGAAAAATCCACTTTTATATTTATTTATATCATTGAAACTCGCTTATGGAAACAATATTTTATTTCAATAATTGGAACAACAACAGAAGGATAGTAAAAAACAGTAATAAACCAATTGCAATATATTCTTAGTCGTACACAGATACCAACATATTTTCAGCAGAATATGAATACATACAAAAATTAAATTGGTTATTGAAAGAAAGGACAAATGAATGAGTGAATTCCTTAATAAATAATCTTAACTAGTTGTGTGGGCACTTTTTCGTAGTCCCAATCATCAGAACCAACAGAAAAAGTAACTAAAGTTACTATTTTGGCAGTAAATGAAGTAACATTTACTAAAAAATATATTCATACTTCGCCAACTCAAAATTGAGTCAATTTTACATATTTCAAGTGCTCTATTTTCAACAACTTTACATCTGATTAATTATTGATGAGAAAGTCAAGTACATGAAAACTAGAGTATGATTGAGGTTACATCATGGAAATAATATTTTTGAACACACATTGCACTATTTTCTGTAAATATAAATTTTGTAAAAATGACCTGATGGTCTTGAATTATCTTTAACCTCTAGATATTTTGAAGGTACACATATATAGAATGATGGCGCAAATATAGTCGTTGTAAACTTCAAGTTATCTTTTAGATACACATTCGGTATAATTGATCAGTAGTGATATATTTATTCAAACATAAAAAGAGTCAGAAAACTCTTCCTGCTCAACAGATTCTAAACCCCACTCGCACCTCTGCAGGTACTTCTGCAACAAATCGGAAATATCCTTCGATATCACTTGTCTGTGCTTCAGGTTGAATAACTCCTGAAACATTTCCGATCTCAAATTGACATCGGTATCATAAGTCAGGGCAAATCTGACGGCATTCACCCTGAGCTGATGTAGCCCTGTCTCTAGAGACCACTGATAGAGGCCGTTCACATTTTGTGGCTTCATCACATAACAACCGATCCACTCACAGAGGCAGCTGTACAGCTCCGTCAGCAGAAACCGATCTGACAGTTGAAGAACGTCCAATAGGTCCTCGACTCCGTGCTCCTCGAATTTTCGGCGCTCAAGCAAATTTAGGAGCAGTTGAAATGTTTCAGGATCGACGTCGGGGAGGTTCACTTCATCCTCGATGTTTTCTCTGAATCGCCCACTGAACAGGGTGAGAAAGTATTCTGATTTTTTCATCAAGAGTTCATGGCTGGCATGAATCGCTGAGCCGTCGTCCAGCCTAAAGGTGGCCAATCCCGATTCTCTTGTGTCTAGTGTTGTTGCTGACAACTGGTCACCCAGCATATCTACCTCTAGTACTGTATGTTTTGGAATACCAAGTCTAGTCCTAGCTAAGAGGCAAATCGATGAGATAGATGCCTCCCTATATTCGTTATCTTGCTCTATGAGTTCCAGAATGATGAGTTCTCCACATGTGTCCATTAAATGATGAAGGTTTTTGTCACTGCAAAATTAAAGTTTGAGTTAATTCATTTAGTTGACTCCAGTAATCCCCAAAAAAAATCGAAGTATAGTGATCAGGTAGTCCAACAATTTGTGTTGATTTTGGGCTATACACAAAGACACATGAAAATATAAAATTCTACTATCAAGATGAAAGTGGGATGTTTGATGATTGCGAAAAGAGAATCTTTTTGAAAAATTTTGGCAGAAAATATTGTGTTTTCCATTTGGATCTTTTATATTTCACAATAGCACAAGCCTGCAATCGTATAGTGTATACTTTATTATATGTAGATTTTGATATATGAATACAAGCTTCATGTCTGTGTACCACGACATGTTTACATAAAGCGTGATAATTTTCAACTGAAAACCTTCTCTATGAAAAATTACTTATACATGTCAAGTTTCATCACGATCGGTTGAGCGAAGTAGAAGTTTATCACTTACCAACCAACCAACTAACAAACATCCATTTGTATATAGCGATTTACAGAAAAATTGATAGCCTAAAAACCTTCTCAGTGAAAAATTACTTATACATGTCAAGTTTCATTACGATCGGTTGAGCGATGTAGAAGTTTATCACTTATCAACCAACCAACAAAAATCCATTTTTCTATAGTAGAATAGACAATGGAAGTCCGAATTAATGAAATGCAAGATATTTATCGTTACCCCTACAATTTACAAAAACTTCATTATAGATTTATATATTTTTCAAAGCAATAACCTTGCATATGATAATTTGAATTGTTGATCACTATAAAAACATGCCCTCAGCCCCTACGCTCCCAAAAACAAAAAAATATTCATCACACAAATCACACAAACGCTTTTTGAATCTTCAAGCATGTCTCATATTTACGGAAAATTCTAGATAGAAAACACTTTTATATTTTTTTCCGAAATAAATAGCAAAAATACTCACTTCATTATATATGGAATGACCAAAGCTGCCTGGGTTCTCATATTTTTGTCACCCTTCATCAAAGCATTCTCGAAATTTCCGTGGGCTGGCTCTGAATTTGTTACGTAAAAAAAACACTGTAGGAGTTTTTTAGCCCAATTTCCTTGAAATTCTTGCGTCAAATCGAATGAGGATTGTACTCCACATTTCGATATTTCATAAATTTGCTCTAAGATATTGGCCTGGATCAAAGGGGCAAGGTAGGCAGGGCATTTGAGAATTTCATTCAAATGATCGATGATTTCCATCTTGAGTAGCTCCCTGTTTTGAACGTACAGAATAGCCTGCATCATGAGGAGGACCAATTCTTTTGAGCCCAGCTGAGAATTGGCGGGATTGATTCTGCGGTAGTTTGAGATCAGGTTCGTTACAGCCGCGATGAGGTTTTCCCTCAGACATGCTACATCAAATTTGATTTGATCGACGTGCGTCTCATCTAAAAAAGTATGTGATTGAAAGTCATATTCTTCATATTTCTTTTTTATTTTTATTTCAATAGCGGTAGGTATTCGAAGATTTTGTAGTAAATTAACTCAGTTTCTTTCTCCAGATTTGCAACACCTTTGCATCCAAGTTGGCATCATCAGAAGATGAACTATGTTGTAGTTTATTTGTACAGGAGCAGAGTTTGAGAGAAAATTTTAGCACTTTCCTGGTTTAATTTTGTAATGAAAGTATATTTTTTGAAGATTTTGTTATCTGAGTTGGTAGAAATTGTGTAA
This sequence comes from Leptinotarsa texana, assembly GCA_015342105.1. NCBI lineage: Eukaryota > Metazoa > Arthropoda > Insecta > Coleoptera > Chrysomelidae > Leptinotarsa > Leptinotarsa texana. The sequence continues at coordinate 9,230 of WOGN01001297.1, forward strand.
AATCTCTACATAATAATGATAAAAATTGAAAAAATTACTGACGAATGTTACGTGTACGGTATATTCATGAAACAATATGTAAATGGAAAAACAAGCAACACATTGTCATGTGTTTTTGACTGAATATCATATCAGTTCACAGTTTTTTTCAGTTTCAATGATGTATCGATTATTGCGCTGAACCAATACTCATTTCAATATTCCTAATCACTTATGAACACGGAACGGACGTTTTTATGGTTATCTCAAGAAACTAAGATGAATATCATTTTTTTCAGCAAGCAGATTTTTCGAAAACTATAACAATTGCTTTGAGAACAGTACATCACAGCTTCCGGTTATGTCTTTCAAAAATATTAAGACTATGATTGGATATTTTTCGAAGTCCTCTAGATATTTTATTTTTTGTAGGTTTCAAATGAGTCGATTGAACCATATTTATCAATTCTCACTACCCACAACTTTTATGAAATAGTCAAATATTTATTATGAAAATACTACGTTAGCTCACTCACCTATGACACTTTCACGTTCGTGTTCTACTTCAGAATAACTAGCCTCGTCATCTTGATTCGTAGCAGATTCATCGAACTAGAAAAATAGTAAACAATAGTATTGCAAAACAAGTGAAACAATAGTGCATTTCATCAGTTCAGTGTCTAATATGATATAATTTGATTTGAAATCCCTAAAAGAATCTTGAAAAAATTGAAAATATCAGATGAAAAAACAATTTCAATAAGCAGAAATTGAAATTACAATGGAATAGCATACGAAGGACAATTAAAAATTTAATTCTTGAAATCGCAGTCCGCGACTGAGAGAGGAATCATCAACACTCTACTAGACTGTGCTTTCGGGCTCTGCATCAAAAAAGACCTTCAACGAAATGGTTACTAAAAAGTGCTTAAAGACAGCAAGAGCTCCACAAGGAAGAGAAGCCTCCACAACCAGTGCTTGTACTTCCTTACATCAGAGGATTGTCGGTAAGGATAAGAAAGATTGGGCCCAAGTATAACATCAGAAGCTGCTTCAGATCTGGAAACACTATCCGTAGCAGTCTCACAAAAATCAGGCCACCAAACGCGGATTGCGTTTCAAGAATTGCATTTTCCGTATACATCAACATAACATCAAGTGGGCTCAAGCCCATCCACAAGGAGGAACACTGGTTTAGGAGAAAATTCAAAGAAGCCGCACATATGTTGTCCAACAACGCATTTAGCCAAGCTAGCGTAGAGATACGTAACATATGGAAACCCCTAACCAAGCGGAACACGACCAACTCCCGCCAAACGGTCAGCTCCCGATAAAAACCAATCAAGCGGTGAGAGGACAGTGGAGATAGGTGAAAGCCATCGAATGACCTATAAATAGTCAGATCTGGAAGGAATAAATCCAGTTATCACCCGACGATTGTGGATACTAACAATAGAAACGTCATGAAGTAACTTGGTATGGAATCTTTCAATTTCATATTTTTAATTTTCATTTCTTGTTGATAATTTTTTAATTTTCCAGCTCGTGTTAATAGTTCTTTTTTTTGTTGTTGCTAATATGTTTCATTGTGTATGTATGCATGTATATTTCATTGTGATTTCAGTTTTTGCTTAATAAAATAGTTTTTTCAGCTAATCTTTTTAATTTTCTCGCAGATTCTTTTAGGGATTTCAAATCATTTTATATCATATTAGACAATAGAAGTCCGCAATGATAATAAGCATTACGAAACATTGTCAACCACCTTCAAATAGTACTATAATATTGAACGGCGATATATCGTATATGGTTAAAGGCGCTCCTAGTTTAAAGTGACCAAAAATGTTTTGTTAGAACAGAAAAAACTCCAAACTTCCTCTGCATATCAATCGTCTTCTACCGGTTAACAGACCACCCCTTTCCATTTTATTTTTTTTCCCAGATGGCGCCCAGTCGCAATCTTGAAATTTTCTTTTGTCAATTTCACTTCAAAATAAAGTATCCATACATCAATTTCATTATCCCAAATTTCAATTTTTTTCAGTTGACCCGTTCAAAAAATAAAAGAGGGGAGGCACTAAAGAAATGCATTATATATGGATTCATCTGAACATGCAATAAAGTAATTTGACTATTGGATAGAAAACAAAAAAATAAATATTGGTAATATTTATTCCACAACTATGATCAGGTGTACCACAAGGACCAATTATTAGTCCACTTCTTTTATCATGTTTCAGTTTATCAAGGAAAGATAACAGCTAAAGAGGTATTGAACTTCGGAACGATACAATATAAAAATTTAAGTCATTGCTACCATTTTGAAATCACTTAAACATTGCTCAATTCACTGTTATGTAGATTTGTTAAAGTTTCGAATCAGTTAATGCTGAAGTTAATGCGTTGATGAATATCGACCTGAATAAATTCATTGAAACAGTCTATTCTCATTTTTTGAAGTTCTACAACAATAGATCAAATGTAATGTTATTTGATGAAATAATTATCAGTAGGTACTAACAACAGCGAATCAATGTAATAACCTGAAAATTATATTTGAAATGCATGTTAATAAATATATCCAAAGAACATACTTAGCACTGAACACTATACATGTTGTTAGGCATGGCCTTTCTTCTTCTATATAATTATTACAGCTACAAGATTGATTCATGTCCGGTGGAAGAAATCGTATCTGCGTAAAGTTTGAGTCGGTGTGTGACAAAGAAAGTATTAGGAAGAAATGAACTTCACAAAATGTGTTTTGTGGGGCGAAGTTTTTATCCCATGGCACTCAATCCAAGAGAGGGCATGGGCATGACTCAGTCCGGCAGCTGTATTATGTAATTTAACAAATAATCCCGTACTGATATGACTTCTCGTTCATTGCCAAATAAAAGTGCAACAGATGAGTTAGTAATTGATTCTAATAAGAGTTGCTATATAACAAAACAATTGAATAGAACTGGTCGATACTTGATGAAAATCCATATTAAAACTAATGCATACAGTTTATTGTTTGATTTTCACTATAAAGGTATTCACAAAATCCTCAACCCTTTATATTGAAAATCATACAATAAACTGTATTAATTAGATGCAACAAAACTGTTAGTTGTGTATCGTCCGCATAGAAATGGTATTTACATTTTATGTGATGAAAAGAGAAATTACTCGAGTAGATGGTGTTTAGTAATGCTTCCAGAATACTTTTCTGAGGAACAACCTGACTTTTTTCAAAGCATTTGTTGAAAATCCGATAAAATTTATGATAGAGAGCATTTCGTTATCATCAAGTGACTTCAATATTTTATCGGAAATGCCGATAAACAACTGAGGACTCATCTGAATATAGACTGATTGATATATTGGAAATATAAACATCAATGCGCTCCTTTATTTGTTGAGACATGAATGTTTTTCCAAAGGAAGTGGATGAAAACCCTTAATCGCCAAGAGGAAATCATGTACTTTCCCAAAGAACATTCAGATAATAATTAGTGTTATATTTGGAAGAGGAAACTCACCGTTATTGTGTTACGGCCTAGACGATTAAGTAGTGATAATAAATCCACGAGTTTTAATTCTGAATCGTTCGCTATTCCCAGAGCACGACGCAGACTTTTCGTCAGAGATGAAATAACATTGCATTCTAATTGATCTTTCATGAACTCTGCACAGTTCCTACGGTCGAAAGTTCTGACAATCAATAAAAAGCACTTCATTTCTTTCCCGGAAGTATACTTAAATGTTTCTATGGCCTTGACCAAAACCTTGATACACTGCCTGCGTTGTTCCAGATAGATTTTGAAAGGGTGATCTACAATGGCACAGAGACTCTCGATGTAAATTTGACATTCACATGTTAATTCTGTAACAAAAAAATCGTTAGAGGAACAACAATATATCAACTCGGGGTTCTGCAAAATATTAATTTCAGTAAATCATTATCATCGCCATTTGTAATTAGAAGGTAATGAATGAAAATCATAATCGGGAGTCTTTATTTATGCAATGAACTTTAAGAAATGTCTGTTTTCTGCGCATTTGCCTGTGCTAACCTAAAAAACTGCTCGACAGATTTTGGTGCCGAAGTTCACTTAACAGACTTTTTCATTCATCTCAATCAATTCAAGAATGAAAGAGTTACGCCAATTTGAAAAATTGAGACAACTTCGCGTCAAATACTTGTTCAGAAAAACTATAAAAATACTGTTTTTTAAGTTAATATGGCGATCGAAGCAGAGTACCTCAGCTAGTTCACAGATTGTATATACAGGGTACCGTACGATGACGGTCGGTTAGCTGCATTTTGGGAAATAATAGGATTCATATCCCGAAAACTGGCAATTATTAATTTTTGTATATGCTTCATCAAATGAATATATTTGTGTTATTTAAAAAATTCCAGTTATATCGGAAATTGATACTAACTTCTTCAATTCAAATATAGCCCCTTATATAATTTCACATTTTTGAATACTTGGCATAATTCTAATGTGACTGTGTGTAATACACCCTGAAACAAAAATGAACTGTTCTCCAGATATTCATCTGTTTACTCAAAAACACTCAGGTATCCGGCTCTCGACCGGCATAAAAATCTGGAGACGACAGCCAAAATATCCGGAAAATTGCTTTCACAATTATCACCGGCCGTAAAAGTTTACATTTTTTGTGAAGAGTGTTAATTGGTTCATTCAAGTTTTTCCTTTCTTCAAAAAAGCATTCCAGGGAACGGGCCAGCAAGAATATTGTTCATTTCATCCTTTCAGGCGAATACAAAAAATATGTAATTGAATAAGTATGAAAATGCTTGATAGAACTACTGTATATCAAAACAATTCTATCGGTTTTGTCAACTGTTCTCTCACAATGAAGTGTTATTTTAATACATAATATGAATATAATGAAAATAAAACCATTTTTGATAAAAAAAAGGAAGTTTAAATGCAATGAAAGAAAAAAATGAACTGGGTGAGTTCTATGGAAAACGACGTACTTTTAGATGGAAAACTTTCGCACAATTATAGATCCATATAGCCAGCCATCTATGCTGGGAGGCATGGTGCATGTGATATTTCGAATGATTAACATAGTTTTGTGAACAAATGGTATGAAGCTTGTTTAAAAATTTTCTATAAATATGCCCAATACTTCAAAGAAATTTACAGTAACGTTCTGGAATTCTACTATAGAGAAATACGTTCACTCACTTACCTCTTAAGTCTGAGTTCAACAATTTACCATTGAGAATATCAAATATCTCCCGAATAGGTAGCTCACGCTCATTTGTGTAGTCCAAAAAGCATCGAATGATGTTCACTACATGTTTTGGCGACAGGAGCAAAACTTTGACCAGAACCGTTGAGCAGTTTTCAATGTTCTTCATAATGGAAAAAATATCGTAAGTATTCAAGCCGGAAAAGTATCGCAACACTTCGATGATTTTTTTCAAAGAATCCTCTTTGGCCCCGGTCTTTTCCCATTCTGCGGTGACCTTCATGAACACGGAGCACAGAACATTCATCACCTTGAATGTTTCGAAGAAATCCGAAAGAGTATGGCGGTTCAAAAGACACCTGGAATTAATAAAATTAATCTTCAAAATGTAGAAATGAGACCATCAAATAATAGAATTCATAATAAACATTGGAAGAAAGATGCAATTTATTAGCCTAATTCCACAGAAATAAAAATGCTTCTAAAAGGAACTTCCGAACTTTGACAATTTATAATGGCCATCTTGTTGAAGCTACATCTATTAAATCAGTCGTCATTCATTCAATCTGCTTTACCGGAGTTTTTCCCCGACAACAAATCGTTATTTTTAAACCTCGACACGTGTTTCGATCACCAAGTGATCATCTTCAAGAGGAACTTTCTTACCGTCTAATGTTAGACGGTAAGAAAAAGTATATACATACGCATGTAGAACACATGTAGTAGAATTTTATTATTTTGAATCTCAAATATCAGATTTTGAAAAATAAATTGAATAAACATTTCGATTGTAAAGCGATTTTTTCAATTCAATACATAATACTAGTTTCTGGTACTACTGGTTAGCCTGAAATGCTGTCAATTTGCTTCATTGAACGCATGTATTTTTTATTTGAAAAACGCAATGGAAAATCACATTGAACAGTAGAATTTTATTATATTCAATCTCAAATATCAGATTATGAAAAATAAAAAATCACACCCATAAAGTAAAATAAAAAAAATTTGTGAGAAACAAAATATCAGACGTTCCTAGATTTTTTTATGTAACCTATATTATAAAGTAAGTATTTATATCTCCAAATGAACAAAACTGGTAATTGTCGATATTTTTCTATAATAATAATATTTATTCACGAAACTAATAGGATTTTTTTTTATTTCTACAATATCTCCTCAGGGTACTGAAAAATAGTTTTGTTTAGAAATCATCGACTAATTTATAATAGTTATTGAGACTGGATTTGACATTTTCAGATTTAGTGAATCTTGATCAAGCAGTTTTTCTGCAAAAATGTTTCTTTGAGTTACATATTTGTTTCTTTTATCACATTTGTATCTGAGAAATCGCGGTTTTGAAAACCTCCTAGTAAAAATCTTACATTGAAGTGTGTTATTTTTCAGAAAGATAAAGCCAATCAATCAGATCAGAAAACTCAAAAAAAATGTTTTTGTTGAAAAAACATTTCATCCAAAATAATCAAGGGCTCTTCAAAGAAAATCAAATCAATTTTATAGCCTAAAATATAAAATTAATATTATTCTCCAATAGGTTATTCTTACTTAAAAAACGCTAACGTCATGTCGAGAGTAGTTTTTGAACAATTCTCACTTGCAGCCATTTCCAAAAACACCAATGAACTTTTCACAAATTCTGGATATTTGGTGGTGATTATGTGAGCATATCTGTCATTTGTTTCACACATAATTGAAAGAATACAAAATATTCTCTCATTGATTGTAGTTTCTTCGGGATATCGCTTTATCAATCTCTTTAATGATATTAAAATGTTCTCGAAATCCACCTAAAACGTAAAAATATCAAATTGATTAGTGGGGATGTTCAAGAAACTCCGTTTTCTATAAAGCAATTCATTTCAAGATATGATTCTGAAATATTTACTCTCTAAAAACTAACCTAATTAAATATTTTGACAAATCAAGTAGCCAATATCTTAAATGATGAAAAAGTTAAAATTATACTTTCTTAATAGTCAGTGGGATATGCTTGAAGACTGGCAGTAAACAAACGTAAAGAAATAAACTTTAAACGTTCAAGCGAGTCTCGGATATACCTACATAGTAGGTAGTGGTATTAGCCCCTGGCTAATACCACGAAGGGCGTTGGATTATATCCGACAGAGACTGGCTTGAACGTTTAAAGTTAATTTCTTTAGATTTTTTTACTGTCAGTCTTCAAACATAGCCCACTGACTAATAAGAAAGTTTTTCTTCCTTATTCAAAGGAATCGGGCAAACTTCAATATGCAGTTGGATAGTACCTCGTCCACTAGATGCAGTGACATTTTCTTAATGGATCCAACTTAGGAAGAGGAATGAAATACTCTGAAAGAATTACGATTTTCAATTATGGAATTTCATTGACTTTAGGTCGATGATGGCCACTATCTTGCACTGATGAGTGGCTAATGAGCACGAAACCGGTCTGCAAGTGTGCCTGTTCCAAAATTGGAGGTCGACTCTTTCAGTTGTATTGCCAATTGCATATGCAGGAAATTTTCTATGAAGATTCCTGCACTAACGTCTCTCATAATCTAAAGCCCTTCGTGGTATTAGCCAGGGGATTGGTTGTTTCTGATAGGCCTAAGTCAATTCAACCTACTGTGTAGGTATATCCGAGACTGGCTTGAACAAAGTTCATTTCTTTGGATATAATATCATACTTGATGAATGAATATTACTAACAAAATTGTCTAATATTAGTTTTCAAAATCGCGACAAATGCGAATGCAATCATTTCTACAGAAGAAACCGTTAAAAATATTAGAGGGTGTGACAGCTGTTAACGGAAAAAACATATTTTAAACAGAAAACAGACAGATTTCGCTACAAAAAAAAATTGTTACTCCAAAAGTATTATCCTCGTAATAAATTATGCAATAAATGATTTTCACTATTACATCAACTAGTGTCGACTAAACGAGATACAGGTACAGAATCAATGGAAATGTATACTTTTTGTACCTATGACAAGGCAATGCTTGTTTCCTAAAAATTGTCAATGGCTCGAACGCTAATATAATTGAAATAGACATTGAGACAGATTGAGAATAAAGTGATTTTTCCAATAATTAATAACTAGGAATTCACATCAACTTAATTTTTTTGCAATTTAATACCGGAATGCCGATACTTGATAAAAAATTATGAAGTTCATTCAAAGACTTTCACTAAACAATTAGCTGTTATTTGAATCTACTGAAATGAAATATTTCGATAAAGCACTTGACAGATAATATGTGTAACAGTTTTTTGAATATATACATATTCATTTTATTCCCTTCATCAATTTTTTCTTGAAACTTGCTACATAGTTCAAAAAAAGTAAATAAAACGGGTACTTACTGAATATCTGGTACTTTGTATCCGATTATACTTATACTCATATTTTATGATATTTTTTATGATGTTCAACGATGCGTAGATTATATTCTTCTCATTCGTTTCTAACGCCATCATTATGTATGCCAAGCAATTCATTTCGTATGTGTCGCACGTCAACTGGGTTTCAATAGCGGTTAATGATTTTAAAAGATTTGTAACGTAACGTGAGCTTTTTAGTTCGCCAACAAGTTCATAAAGACACCTCATTTCATTTTTCCTTGCCATTTTTAACTCAAAATATTATTTCACGGTCTTAATGCTTCAATTTCAACTCTAAATTTGAAATATTCAAATTTGGGGAAGACACTAGTCACTTTTGTTCAGCAATAACTCTGGAAACAATCGAATTGAATAGTAGAAGCAAATTCCTAAATACATTTCGAAATATTGAGAAGAAGAAATCTTATATTCTTCACTCTATTTAGACAATGATTGCGCGTGTCAGGTAAAATTGTCTAGAGTTCGTGCGGAATCGACTCGTATTCGACTTGATGTCTGAAATTTTCGAATAAAGAATGAGAAATCGATATTATCTGTTATTTGTAAAAATTTATATTTATAAATGACAAGAAAGTATTTGTCTCAATGTAAACCCAATTTAGCACTATTCACAACTGAGAAATTAGTCCAGATACTTATTGATAAAAAAAATTATTTATTTGTAAAATTATAAAACAACAATAAAAATTAATTGGCGCTCCGGTACGACTTCGTTGATTCTAGTGGTGCATTTGTTTTTTCAGCTGCAGGAAAACCTGGATGAACCTGCAGCACCACATCATCTGAAGATCTTGATCTGCCAATTTCCTCTCTCTTATGAAACAAAATGTAGAGGAGTGTCTCCAGAAGCTTCAAAAAATTCAATACATTGACAGAACATTTCGTGATACGACTATCGTCAAACTTAAACCAGTCCGTTTCGTCTTTGACCAAGGCGTAATAATGACCAGATTCAACGCAAGAACCACAGTGAACAATGACTGCATCAAGATTATAATAGTGGTCTGCTAGATTGAAGTGTTCATCTATTTCGAACTTTCGTAAGACTTTTGTGCTTCCGTCAGAGGTTGAGTCATGTTTGAAGATCATCAGTGTTATTATTAGATTGACTGGTGCTTCAGCTGTACTTGTTTTCTTATAACAGTCAGTTAGGTTGGCGCATGTTTGGTCATACGGTCGATCATCACCTGTTAAAAGTTCAATTTTCAGAAAATTTAATAATAAGCTTTGCATGGACTGATTTTTAATCATATTACGAATTAATTCTTTGAATTTTTGGTTGATCTAAGGGATTCAAAATGCTTTGTAGTAAAAAAAAATGAAAACAAGCTTTTATCAACATGCTCTATGAAGGAGAAAATCAACACATATATTCAGTGGGTATACTTGAAGACTGGCTGTAAATCATATAAACTAGAAGAACGATTGGTTCAGGCCAGTCTCGACTTGCTTACACTGTAGGCAAACGGACTGACACCTATCAGAAAACAACTCTTTCCCTGGCTAATACCACGAATGGCTTTGGATTATATCCAACAGGTGTCAGCGTAGGAATCTTCACACAAGTATTCCATGCATATGCTGCACTGACACCTGTTGGATATAATCCAACGCCCTTAGTGGTATTAGCCAGGGAAATAGTTTTTTCTGATAGGTGTCAGTCCATTAACCTAGACTGGCCTGAACAAATTGTTCTTTCAGTTAATTGAAAGAAAGTTAACTTCAAATTGAATCAAATCAAACACATCAATTTTATGTTACAAACCTCATCGCGAGATTATACCTATTTTATAATTTTTGTATGAGAGTTACGGATACCAAGATCAAGTTACATATTGTACTCTAATTCGTCTGCAAAACAAATTTTATATTATACAGTGTCACCGATAAAGTCCGCATCAAATGGGAAACTTTTTTATTTATCTAGATTTTTTCTTGTGGGGTTACTTAAAACAAATCGTTTATAAACAAAGACCTTTTC
>WOGN01001298.1:5789-19811 GCA_015342105.1 Leptinotarsa texana
GATGTATGTCTGAGTATACATATCGCCCAACTAAAGAAGTCTCGAGATGTGTATTCACTTCGGACGGTCGATATTTTTAGAATCATTCGAAATAAACGAAACCCACCTCATATATATTCATAAATCTTAATTATATAATACACATTCTCAAAGGCTTAAATTGAATAATTTCCTGGCCAAACTGCAGGTAATAAGCGTAACTGTAGGTAATATGGTAAGCTAACCACTGTGGTGGAACGTTTAAAGAGGACACGGACGGGAATATATCATATATAATTATTGCTGAACATTCTCATGTTCAGCTGAATGCACAGCGTTATTGAACAATTAACAAAATTGTGGTTGAACATTTTGATTATACTTCTGGGGAATTCATTCTGGTGCTGATTGGTATCATTTTGGATTTGATGAAATAGTTTTATAACAAGTTGGAGAAAGGATGAATCAGTCAAATTAATAAAAATAATTTCAACTGATTAGGTTGATGGAGGATAACTATGCCAAGTCAGATTATCAGAAACCCTGAGTGAATATATTAGTGTTTTATTTCACTAAGGATATCAGGAAATGTCAAGAATTCATTAAACAGAGAAATGATAAAAACTCTTTCAAATCGAGTTTCTCATCAACACAATCAGCTAATGACGGACCCACTATAGATATTTAGGACTATCAAATAATAATAAAAAATAAGATTATAGGAAAAAACTAGCTATATTAAGAAAGAAAGAGCTTCCATCTGTTTGACATTTTCACACTTTGTTGGTATTGGTCATAGTGTTCACAGTTCTTGTGAGATCCCACTTAAAACAAGGCGAAAAAAGACTTTGAGCAGTTATATTGGGGAGTATGATTTGATTGTTCCTTCTCATTTCTTGGTTGTTTATGTTCTTCTAATATAGAAATGTTTCTCTTAAGATTTAGTGTATCTTCACACGGTTTTTTGGGTCGTATTGTGGATTTGTGGTCTCCATGTGAATACTGGGAATTCTTTCTCTGTAGAGTAGGGAGGGTGAGTGTGACCTATCCCGAGGAGTTGTCCACCTAGGTCATCGTCCATCCTGTCCATTCCAGGAAGGTGGACAGGTCACTAGAAGACATCTCCTTTATATTGACAGGTGTTGGCCAAGACATGCCGAACACACACTCTCTTTAGCAATCTTTAGGTCTCTCACGGTGGCCTTCTAGAAGGTTTTGGAAGGTGCAGCGATATTACTGCCGTTGCTCGGCTTTTCCAACCTCCATGGAGTGTCCTCAGTGGAGGTTCACAAGTGAGGGAGCTTTCCTGCAGGGACAGCCGGTTCCTTGCCTTTATTCAAAGTGGAGCTCTTGGCGCCCGCCGCAGGAAGTGCCCTTGCTGGTGGGGGTGGAGTGGGGAAAGAGGAGAGAGCACTTATAGTTGCTGCCAGTCCTGCTTCCTTGGCGCTCTTTCTCCTTTTGGCCTCGGCGCCCTAAATGTGCTTACGTATTGGCCTTTGGCCATCACGAGGTGATCTACTATGTCCAACCTCATTCCTAGTGGTAGATTGGGGAGAACATTTCTGTTCATCCCCAGCCACCGCCTCAGATTGGGGTGAGCACTTCTGTTCAGCCTCGGGATTGGTTTTTGTTTTGTTGTTTCTGTTGTTGTGTTTGTTTCATTCATGTGTGTTCCCACGTGTAGCAAGGCAAGAGTTGGTGACCTCTGGCAGAGCCCCGCATTGCCAGAGGTAGGCTGATTACAATGAGGTTTCGCCCAGTTCTCCAAGGGGATCGTTCGTAACCGCATGTCACCCTGCGACCATTCAGCTATCGGCACGATTCCTTTAACCTTAGATTGGGTAGGCTGGTCCACAGCGGCATGTTTTGCAAAGGCTTTTGTGGAGTTTTAATTCCCCGCACCCTACTTATTTCTGCCACTGACCAGGAGTCCGGCGACCCCGTCCGTAAGGCCTTATCGGCTTCCCGGACAGGGCCTCCAGTCCTCTGGCCGTTTCCCTATCCGCCACCTGGGGACGCGCCCGATAGGTAGCCCGACCCACGAGATTACTGAAAATTATGTTGTTGAGTTTGAAATGTGACTCTGTAATCATAACTAATTTTCTGTTTTAGTTGAAGTTCTATGACATTTCGCTATTGACATAAATTTATGTTTTCTCGAAATTAGGATCATTTTCACATGGTCGTTAGATAACAAAAGTTCTCTTGAACCTTCCAACAAGAAATATTGAAGACAATATTCGAAGAATGAAAATTTAATTTCGATTAATTTTATGTATATCTTCTTTAACTGTAATTGAAATTTCATGATTTTATTTTTCATTATAATTATTATTCCCTCAAAAAATAATTCCCTTCTCAACTCAGTATATCCAAAAGCAGAAAACCACATGAAAACCTTCGATTTTTTGAAACTTCCAGTCCAGCATACTCCGAACTATTGAATCCAAGTTTTTATTCATTTCGTTTGTAACACTTCAAGATCTCTTACAATTTCTCGTGAGAGGTTGACTTCAACAATTTTTAATTTTTTAACGATTTGAGTACGAGAAATTGTCAGCCAATCATTTGAGTATATTATGAATTATCGATTAATGTGTAAATTTAACGACAAGGGTTGGGTATTTCACATCAAGAACAAATATATTATAAACATTATCACACATAACTTGTTTGCTCACGTGTGTAACACTTTCCAACATATATTAATAATGATTGCAATTGAAAAAGAGATATAGTGTACTGGCTACAAGATAAGACAGCATTTTCCCTGTGCGAGTATTAAAATAACTTTGAATGCTAACAAACCATGAAATGAAATCAAGGAAGAATAATATGTCGGTTTATCACAAGAAAATTTAATAAAGTCAACAGTCAGTTAATTGTAGGGGTGTGGTACTTGAATGAAAACCAATTAAAGCAAGTTCACCACTTGAAATTGTTTATAAATTGTAACAGAGCCGTATTGAAAAATAGTGATTGAGTAGATTGGGAAATACTTATATTCTTATTTTTGATGACATTCTATGATCCGAAATTCACCAAAAGTTAATTACAAAAACAAAAAGAACTGGAATTTTCACTCAAACCAAATTTTTTTGAAAAATGAGTCAACCCTCATGGTTTTTCGAAATGAAACATATAGGTACTCAATGATTATATTATTCATAGCTTCAAAACGATAACCCATCTCCAGCGAGTTGCAAACCTTTCGAACATTGGCAACCTTATATAGAAAGTTTCTTGTTTTTAAGATCAAATGTTTGAGTAGTATGAGTTTTCCCAAGGATAGCACCTTCATATCGAAATATATTTCAAATATTCATCAAAAAACATATTGACATTCCTCTTAATCGATAAAAACATATTCACCAAATGATGATGAAATAATTTTATTCCGAATGTATTCTTGGCAATGTATTTTGAATTATTCTACTAATTTATCGCTATCGGTTGTTTTGTTGAATTTATGCTAAACTGTTAACGATAATATCGAAAATTCAGATTTCAAAATGCATTTCTATCAACAAATTGTGTGTTCTCAATAAAACATGTTTTGCTTTTTCGGTTCCAAAATACAATTTTACTGACTAGTATGTAATCAATGTTTAGTATGCTCCCCTATCTATTGAAAACACCTTTTTCATAAGAGAAAAAACTCTTCATGGGGATATTTCAAATGAGTTTATTCAAAACCAAATATGTATCTTCTATTTAGCGTAATATTTTTGAGAATAATATATTTTCATTTCATACTCATAATTTCACAGAATAGCGCTTTATTCATACACTAGTATGAAACACTAAAAACAAAAACTCGGAAACTCCGACTCCGGTTTGTTTGTTTATTTATTTATTTGTTCGGGTCAGACTAAGTAATTGAAGTTTGACCCCCTTCCTGTTAACAGATTGATCTGATATTTGGTACACACATTGTAAATCCATTGTAAATCATTGTAAATACAAGATGGCCGCAGCTGCTAAATGGGGAATTACCTATTTTTTCACAAGTACCTCAATATGGGTATCAAATGACAGGGATTGACTAGTACAAAAGTAGTAACTTTGAAAAAGATGCAAATTCTAGATGGCCGTATATATATTTTCACATCTACTTTAATATGGGTATAAAATGACAGGGCTTGACTAGTAGAATAGTAGTATGTTTTGAAAAATATGCCAATTCAAGATGGCCACAGCTACAAAATGGCGGATTACATATTTCTTCACAACTACTGCAATATGGGTATCAAATGACAGGGCTTGACTAGTACTATAGTAGTACACTATGAAAAAGATGCGAATCCAATATAATCTATACAAAGAATTTTGTTAACTCAGAATAGGGATATAGTAGAAGTGAACTATATTGTGCATATTCAAAGCTAGCGTCACTCACAAAGGCCAAAAAACCAATACATAGAAAGCCGAACTAGACCACGTGAACTGTAGACTTGGCGGTTCGTATTGGATAATTTTTACTAACCGAGTTTTATATCATATATTTAAATTTGAAGACATGTTACGGTGACGAATAGAAATCGGGGAAAGTTATCGCCGCCGTGTTCAGTTCAGGAACTGATCGCGATTTGAGTGTTAAAGTTCCATATTGGTGCAGGTATAGTTACTTTGAAATTTTTGTTATCTGTTTAAAATGTGGCATCCTTGTACAAATATTAATAGTAATAACAAGTGTGAAAACATTTCAGACTTTTTCCAGTGTACTGATTCCAATAGCGATGGTGAACAATGCGAAAAAGAGATACCAGTGAATAAGATTCGAATGCATACGAATATTGAAACACAGAGAGTATGTTTCAATTTATATTAGAATTTACTTCTCAAGTTGGGTTTGGAGGAAAACGAACGATTACAAGCAACATCAGATTTGACCAAAATTCCTTTCTCAACTGTACGTACCACCCAAGTTGGGGTGAAAGGTTGGAACGTGCCGATAACTATGTGGCATTAGAGTGAATATAAACTAGAAATCAAAAACTTGAAATTAAAATAGGTGAAAAAAAATTTTATTTTGAAAGGTTTTATTGAAAACTGTACTAGAAACTAAAAAATAACTCCTGGTAAGGTCCTAGGTAGCAGTCATCAAACAACTCTCGAAAGAGCATTTTACGGTATTAATCGGATAAAAAAAATCGTTGGGGGGTAGTATTTACATATTTCCTCTGTTTACGCTACGCCCAACGATTTTTTTATTATTTTTCATTTGATCAATACCGCAGATTGCTGATGAGAGTGGTATGATGACTGCTATCTAGGAATTTGTAACATAAGGTCATAAGTGAGTATACATCTATCTTGAGGAAAGTTTGAAAAAATAGTTACATGAAAGCAAAAACGATTTTTCATTCAATTCCATAAATATAAAGTTATCAAACCCAATATTTTCTGAAAGCCTATATAGAATGACCTCATCAACAGGGCATTAGATTTGAAAAAAATTAAAAAATAATCCCAATTTCAGTTACCTACACCTACCAATCTACTTTCTTTCATTCGATCGAGTATAAGAGGATGAACTCATTTCCTACCATGAATCCCACCATAACTTTTGAACCACTTGATATGAACCCTAATAATCTAATATATTTTGCAAACTTATTTTTTAAACAAAATCCATCATTGAAATATGTACAGCGTTCTATTTAAAAAATACAGCTTTGATGTGTCGCACGTTCATTGAACACTCTGAATATTGGTATTTATTTTTTGTAACCTAGGTTTCATCACGTCCTACTGATTTAATTTGAGACATATCTGTTTCTGAACAGGGAAGTCTATCGTCCACTCACACATGTTTCAACGACAAATAAATAACTAGCTCGAGTTCAGATTGTGATAGGTGCAAAATAAACTCGATGCTAAGTGGCGGAATTGTGCAGTTAAATTAATACGTCAAAATATTCGAAAGTTAATTCTGGAACCAAGGTCATTCAAGATGAAAAAAGATTTAGTGTGAGAGTATGAGACTTGGACATGGAAGAATAGCATCTTGGACTGAAAAAATAGATCATTGCTGTTCGGAAAAGATTATGAACATGTTTAAAACTCATTTATACATGTGGTTGCACAAAAGGGAAAAATGTATATTACCGTCCTAAAATATATTACCGGAGAATGTCGTTATGCTAAATTCAACGAGTTTGAATTAGCAGCTCGTACTAAAGCTATAAGTATAAATTAACCTTTTATTAATATCACGAAATCTCTGCTTATCTCCATTTCACACCTCAATTTTCCTTGATACCACCCTGTTGGCTATTATGGAATGTCCAGTTATTACAAATGAACCCAGACTAGTCCGGAAAGTAAAAGAGCTGACTGGTTTTTTCCAAGTTAGAAAAAGACAATACTATCCACTTTGATGTTTGAACGCTGAACTACTTAATTACAGGGCTTTATTCCTGATAGGATTTAGGGTTACGTGACAAAAAACAGTTAAATGTTAGTTGTGGGCTGGCGAAACTGGTAGATCATTAAGGTAGTCACACACAACGCTGAACATATTTAGCATATAAGGAGCCAACAAATTGCCTGATACAATCAGAGGCATGGTCAGTGGAAGGTTATCACGGAAAATTTCTTGCTAAACGGACCGCAATAGAGCACTGGAGAGTGGACCGACTGTTTCTGAAAATTAATTATATATCTCATTAAGGAATGGGGTCTAACAACCCGTCACTCTGGTGACTAATTGACGGGATCTTAATAAGCGAGGAGCTGGACTACTTAAAAACCACAATATTTTTGAACATCCAATTTATAACAGTAGATCGAGCCAATGGGTAATTGAAGTAAGAATCAATATATTCCATTGACAAAAATGTCCATTCATTGCTGAAAAATCAATGACCGATGTAAAACAATTCATTCATGAATTTTGAACCAGTATATTGTCAATTTTGCTCGCGGTGATTTTTTTTATTCTCATTCCTTCCATTATTAGAAACGATAAAATTTTTACCTTGTGTTTAAATAATATGCTTATGCATATATGCATACCCATATATAAGTGTAGAATTGTGAACACCCTCTCTTTTCTCTACGGTACGACATGATATTCTTTTAGAAATTTTGAAATTTCAGTGTTTGATAAAAGCTTTTCCAGATATTTACAAAATCTTGCATGGTATCAGGTGAAAGAGGTGATCAAAAATACGTGGAAAATATTGCATTTAATTAAAATCTGCAAAGTTGTGGCAAAGAGAAATCGTCTAGTCAACCGGATACTTGTACTTCAAGCAATCATAACCTTACTTTTGGGAGAATTATAAGAACTCTTTGGATTTTAATGGGTTGAGGTATGAAATGTGATTGAAAATCACTAATACATTTTATCATTGAAGAAAAGAGAATTGAAACTTTCTATGTTTTTCACCACTTTTATTTGTAACTAACGTTACTGCGGTTCTTTCTGGTACTATGTGAAGTATCTTCTGCTACTGTATCAAGTATAGCTTCTTCTAGTTCACGCGTTGTTATAGTTTCTGTTCTTCTACCACCTGCATTTTTATTAGGCTCCTAGTTTCACATAATTTAACATATAGCGTTCTAAATGTTTTAGAACATGGAATCACTCCGTTAAGATATCTGTCCTGGTAAATTATCCGTGCTTCTTCACTTTCATTTGCTAATTCATAAAGAATGGGCACGTCAGCAATTTCAGCGTCAGTAAAATTATTTATGATGGAATCACAGCAAATCGACAACTCTGACTTTCACTAATATGACAACACTATAACCGTCAGCTGGTGTCCAAAGCAGGTGTTCATGATATGCAAAACGGTTTCAATTTTTTCTCCAAAACAAAGCTAGATATGAAGAAAACACAAGCGACGAAAAAGTTATATTTTTAGTTGATTAATCTTAAAAAACGTACAACATGTCAGTAGCCTACTTTTTATCCCAATATTGTTGGCTGTGGTGTCTGAGACTCCACTGGACATAATAATTTCAATCTAAGAAGGCTCAATAAGCGCTTTATTACTTCAAATAACTCCTGCAAATTTCAACCAAATCGGTGTGAGGATATTTATGATATTTCATAAATACTGTTTTTTTAAAACTTCAACGCCCTGTATCTCAGAAGCAAAGCAACTCCGGACATATGTTCACGAGCTTTTTTCTTAAAACTGACCTAACGAATCACCCCCTGAAGTTTCGTTCCGTAGTTAGGAGATACCCTGTATATTACGCATTTTTTTTTCTTTCAAAACCTACTCCTTAAGAATTGAAGTAATTGTGTCATATCTAATGATTGCCAATGATACTTATAAAGAGAATATTTTTGTTTGGAAATCAATGATTAATATTCAATTGAAACAATTTGAGGGATTAGTTCAATATTATTAATGAGCCATTTGTTTGAATGATTTCAAAAATAGGGCTATACTTGAAAACATATGGGCGTGTATGAAAAAGCTTTGTTTTTGCTTTGAAAAGCTTGGTAAAAATATTGTAGCTCAGGATAGTTTATGTAAGGAGATGAGCTTTTTATTCATTGTCAAATTAAACCTACATTGATTGCATTTGGGGCTATAAAAATATTTATGTTTAAATGCTCTTTCTCAACCAGGAATAAAATCCGTTAGCTCATGTCGTACTCAATACAACTGGAAATTCATAAACAGTTCACCTGTTATATATTTAGAAATCTCAGTCTCCCATGCGAACACTGGTCGACTTTTCTCGGTGAAATGAACATTTCCGGTGATTCGCCTTTTATTTATTGTATGTAGCTGTCAAAATACAAGTCATTAACTGTCACAATATTTAAAAGGTGCGTTCATCATCACCCCGGCGTTGAGCATTCATCATATTGCGAAGTACTCTGAAATGCGTTTAAGTCGCTATTAAAAATGACGAAAATTATTACCGTGTTGGAAGATGGTCTATCATATTAACAGAGTTGAATACTCTCTATCTTATTGTTTGAAATGTCTTTTTTGTTGAGAATGTGTCTATATGCTCTACTGAAAATGACGGATTACATATTTCAGTCTTCTGCCAACAATGAATTAACTTTCTTTTTATCAGTTGATTATAGTGAAGCATTATACATTATGAATCATGGACATTCATGTGTCAAACTTCACTAAATAGGTTTCGATAAGTTCTCCCAAAAATGTATCAAATAATTTTTGAGTAATCGAACTAAACGGTTCAGTGTTTGATCTTCATTATATGTACTTTTTATTTTGGCAAAGTACTCAAATTATTTGAATTGCACTCCAACGCAGACAATACCTTTGGACCTTTGAATCACAGGCAACTAACATGAACATTACCATTTTTTTAGAGTATGCCTTATTTTCAAAAACAAATTCTCTCAGAATTCATTTCCTGTTGACTTTGATAGTTTGATAGATTTTATTATGACTAGTTTAAGAAACTATCTTCAGAAAGAACGTTTCGATTTCTCCTATCAGCGATATATTTAGCAGAATGTATATATGGTAGTGAAACATATTGCCAAACGAATCCCATTGATCTAAATGAGAGGCCTAATTTGTTATTTTTTCCAAATTTACAGTTATTTCCAGCAATCATGCCTTTTTCGTTTTCTAATATTGTAACTACTAAATTGTGTTCATAAATAACAGCTCGAAACTAATTCCAGACCATTCGAAACACTGAGATATTTTCAAACAAGGTAAGACAAGATAAAAATACTGAATCTTACTCGGTATCACTTTAAGACAAACATATATGATATTTCTCCGACTTTGATGTGCGATAATAGCTATGATTTGCTACCATAATATTTTTCTTTTTCTCTTAATTATTCCTAGATGCCACTAGAAATTAATTCCCAGTCACATTCCATTCACAACAATTTATTTCATTGCGAAAGCCCATATGAGCTTCAAAACGTTAGATTGTATTGAAACATACAGTTGTCACTTGAGTGAATTTCACTTCTAGGACAATCTTGAATGTAAACAGTACTTCCTAAAGATATGGATAAAATTTTTATAATTATTGAGTAACAAAGTTCGAGAAGTTGTTTTTCATTTTTAAATCACCTCTCGCTTTCAAACATTCGAATGATAAAATACTCCTGATTAAATGTGCTTTTCCATCAGTTCACCGATTATTAGAGAAAAATATCCAAGGTAGTTGAATCTGTTGATACTGCAGGCAGTAGTTAGATGCCTTCCGTCAAAAAGTGAGATCTGAGAATTGGCGAACCCATTGTATAATTTATAGTCTGGGTACCGGCTGGCATACAGTTTGATATTTTCATAGTAATTGTAAGAGAAATTGATGAAACCTGTGGGAAAAAGATATTTTAGAACTTTAATGGTGCCTACCAACTAAGAATGCATTTTTGTGTTGTTTTGCCCTCTGAAAATGTTAAAACTCGATTTTTGTTGATTCGAATTGAATATCCAAAGTTTTGAATTTACAAAGTTGTTTTGGTTATTTGGAGTGTTGAATGTTGCGTCCACGTCAATCAGTTTATTCATTGTTATACATGTATCGCAAATACATGTTTAATACAAACAGGGTGTTTCAAATTCGATCCTCACCATTGGGATCTCGAAAACTATGAGAGATAAGAAGATGGTTAAACCGAGGCAAAGTTGCGCATTTACCTGACTAACAATATGAAAAAGTTCTGAAATTTTGTATATATCCGGAGATATCCTGAAAAAACAGAAATTTTGGAAAATGATTTTTATTTTTTTCTGGCTCCATTTTACGATGGATTCGAAAATAAATAGCTCTTTCACATTGCCACTTTTTCCCTGTTACATAATGTGTTTCCAGATTTGCTATCCGACATTTCGCTTACGGCCACCATCATCAACTTTATTTTTTCTCATGGACGCTACATTGGATTCTTTTTGTTTCGAATAGAACCAGATTTAACCTTTCCAATGATGTATTATAAGTTATCCTTCTTTTTTGGAAAATTGGAGTTATTGAAAAAAAAAATCAGTTCTTATCATAATATGCTTTGACTTTGATGTTTCTAAATTTGATTTTCAATTTGTCACATTCAATGACATTTTGTTAGTGTACAAGTCATTGAATTTTTGTCGAAAAACGGCAAAAAGAGATATGATACAATTTTTTTACAAATAGGTACGATGGAAACAGTGTTAGGACATCGGAAATGTATTTTAAAGTCTATACCGAAAGACGACCACGACATCGAACTATGTTCAAGTTATTGGATCAAAATCTCACCAAGTTGATTCATTTGAAAAGCCAGGAATTAATACGGAGACAGAATCAACAATCAAAATTTCATAAATGAGGTATTTGATAAATAAGATAAATGAGCTACTGTGATAGCGAAATATGTCGTGATAATTTTGAAAATGACATTTGTGAAGATCAAATGGTTTTTGATATTGAAGAGTAACATGTATTCTATCCTTCATCAACCAACAAACTGTAATATCACATCAAACTATGGCTATCAACCATCTATTATTCACAAATTAATTAGTAAATTGAAACACATGTCAGACAGAAGACGGGCCTTCAACTCAATCACCTTGGTTCATTCACCTTTTGTGAAATATATTTCTTTATCTTACTTTAATCAAAATATGTGTACTGTTATTTCCAAATTCATAAAAAACACCATACCTGGTACAAAAATCTAATTTGAATCTTACAACTTAACCAACTGTCTAGTAAATTCCAAAGACAAAATTAGCAAGTTACATAGAAGTGGAGTCTATAAGCTTGACTGCTCTGATTATTCTGCATCCTACATTGGTAGAACTTGTAGACATATCGTCATTCCCAGTAATGAACATCTAAAACAAAAACCTGAAAAATCTGCATTTGGCAACCATATTAAATTTCACAATGCTAACTTTAGCGTCAATAGAAATTTCAAAATTTTACATAAAGTTGACTATTTTCTGAGACTGGACTTGTTTGAAGAGCTGGAGATTTTCAAAGATCTTTCCTACAATGATCACTGCTTGAATACTCGAGTAAACTTATACAGAGATTTCCTTCCCCTTCATTAAAGGATTATGAATTGTAAAAAAAATTGTAATTGATTATTGAAATATATAATTCTATATTGGATTCTTCACAACAGAAATTTTCAAAATCCATAGGGGATTACTCCTCAAGTTGATATCACTATTTTCAACATGACACTTGACTTGACACATTCTTTTAGACCGAACCACATGGCCTCAATTTCTAACATGTACTTCGTTGGTTATAAGGCTAATTAGTTTTATATAAATCAAATCGTACAAATGTACTATGTCCTCGTTTTCGATACTTCCTGTTGCTTGACAAGTAAGTAATCCTCAATAATTCCTCCTAAATTCATAACCTCATAATTAAAAAAAAATATTTTTCACAAAAATTCGTTCTTTCAATTAAATCACTCAATTTCAGGTGAGCACTGACGATGACGAAAGTCTAAAGTGCTTTGCAATAAGAATTCATAATTAAACACTTTCATAAACACTTTCATAAAAAACTCTTCGATTAATTCATTCAATAAGTGTATTCAGCTTCCCAAATCTATTTATTTTTGTATTCCCTGCAGTAAAGATGAAACTGATTCTCACATACTATTAATGCAAATAGTAGACTGATACAATTGCATTCTGGTGAATGGTAAGTAATGTTGCTGGCGAATGTTTACAGTTATTAATTGATGTTGTTACATCCAGTAGCATAATTATCAGTGGTTTTCTTGAAAACGATTAAACTTAATTGTTTTGAACAGACCCGAGTGCGCTACCATCTAGAGAAGCAGCAAAAAATAGATTTTCCGTCTTCAAACTGACTTTCCGCCATTGTGCAATGCGAATAATAGATTGTAGCAAATAACTTGTGTTGTATAATAGAGCAATGTTAGTTTTTGTGCAGCTAGCAATTTCAAATGGATGCATACGAATGATAACTATTAATTTAAATTCAAGAATCTGGTATGTTATGAGAGTGTAGCACACTATAGGGACATAAAGTTGAGTTGTAATAGGCTCCAGTTTGATCAAACAGAAGTCTAGCACAGGTAATGATGCATTTCCTGTTTCATTTTTGCTTCAGCTGCAAGTCACTATGAAATGAGAGACAGCAAACCAAGGCTTGATCATGAATCTTGAATATATCTGAATGAGAGAAATAAGGTTATTTTCTAATAACGTCTATTCAACCTGTAATATCAAAATCACACACACACACTTTTATACCGGGTGACACAGACTCATGGTATCCCCTTTTTTTCTCTCAATCTATTACGAAATCGGAAATGTTGATTATGCTCACAAAGAGACATTTTCTGATGTAACAGAAAATTTTTTCCAACTGGCGATTTTTCCAGAGATGACATAATATCAAATATAAGCTGGAAAATTTCATTTTGAAAAGAGTGAACGTAGATGTGGATATTTTGCAATACTACATCTTAAAAATACTTTCAATGTCTCACAGCTACCTAAACATTAATCGACGCTCTATGCATACGGACTATTCTGAATGAGCATCGGACTTTTCAATTCTCTTCCCATCAAAATAAAAGTTGAAAAAAGATTATTTGTATTCAAGTCTGTGTTAAGCGAGTAACTTAAAGGAAACCTTTTTACATTATGAACAAATATTTAGATCAGGAATAGATTTTAATTCTGCATTTACTACCTTGTAATAGTTCTTCACTTGTATCTTTTCTGAATGGGCAGCGTACTTTTCATTTCTCTTCCCATCGAAATAAAAAAAGTCAATTGGTATTCAAGTCTGTCCTAAGCAAGTACCTTGAAGGAAATCGTTTCTATAGTATAAACGAATATTTAGATCAGGAATAAATGTTTGTTCTGCATCTACTACCTTATACATAATTCTTCACTTGTATCGTTTATGTTTTTGCACATAAAAACTCGAAAATTTTCGGTATATATAATTTTTTAGCTATTTTTTATGTGACTTTTCCAATATCATGTATTTCATCTGAGTAGGAGATTTGAGCCGGTTCTAAGCCTCCCCCCACCACTATGACGTATTAATTGCTTTTTTTATTGGTTGTTGTTTGGTGAAGTC
>WOGN01001299.1:2658-19808 GCA_015342105.1 Leptinotarsa texana
ATAGAGATACGCAACATATGGAAATATATAATAAAGCGAAATATAGCCAACTCCAGCCAAACGGTCATCTCCCACTAAATTGGTGAAGCGGAAAGAGGAGATAAGTGAAGGAACTCGAATGACCCATAAATACTCATCTTTCGGAGGAATTAGTCCAGTCATCACCCGAAGACGATTGTGGATACTAACAATCGAAACGTCGTGAAGTAACTTGGCTTGGAATCTCTTAATTTTTTATTTTTCGTTCAATTGCTCTATTTTTTACTTGTATTTCACTGTAATTTCATTACAGGTTTTTTTTGCTATAATTGTAATTTTCAGCTATTCCTTTCAAATTTTTTATTTGTATTGGTTCTTATATAATACTAGCTTTTACCCGCGGCTTCGCTCGCATTTATGCCCTAACCACGTGCACAAATTTCACAGCTGTCGGACTATAAGTTTGTGAGATGGTAGTTGTCCCTTATTTTACAACTCATACCTGAATTTTATTGATGGACATCTATTATTTAAAATGGAAAAGAAAAAGTCCTCAACAACTCAACAACAACTCAATAACTACCATTTCTTGACATTTTGGTAATGAGCCAAGATAGAGAGTTAGAATACGATATATTTAAAAAAGAAACAAGCACGTACATGTATATTCCTGACAGTTCACATCACTGTGGACAGCACAAACGTTCTGGGTTGAATTTTTTAGTGCATCGTCTTTTGACTTTTCCTCTAACACATGATAGATTCACAAAAGACAGACGTACAATACAGGAAATAGCAGCCACTAGCGGTTTCTCGAGAGGTATTGCAGCTGACATAATAAGGAAGAAGAAGTTTAGGTTGAATGAACGAAATCTCGACTTTCAGAAAGGACAAAAACCAAGATAAATACATCTCAGTTCCATACCACCAATATACAAAGAACTTTGGAAAGATTTTCAAAGAACTAGGTATGAAGGTGGTTTTTAAAACAAGTCATACACTACAGAACCTTTTGGGAAGTCCAAAAGACAAAGTCGAGAATTCGGAAAAGTCTGGAATTTACGACATTGAATGTAAGGACTGCGATGCAAAATATTATGTACAGACTAAAAGATATATTAAAGTGAGATATAAAGAACACATAGCACACTTAAAATATGGAAAACCTGAAAAATCAGCAGTCGCCCACCATATTTTGCAACAAAACCATTCCATAGACTTCAGTTCATTAAGATTAGTTAGACAAGTTACCAACAACAGGCAACTATGAGAGTGTAGAAATAAGTAAATATAATAATATTATGAATAACGATAATGGACCAATACCAAATAGCATACTATATAGCTTGTTAAAATAATATTGTTGCGTTTATTGATTACTACAAGAAGACTCATTGTAAATATATTTAGATAGGCAATATTGTGAAGCTAATTTTATATAGCTGAAAATTGTTCTATATATAGCTGTAACATTATGATTCATTATTATTATTATAATTATTATTATATTTTACAACGTTGAAACTTGGGGTTATACTGCATAAATAACTAAATATTAATTTGTTTTTGCTGTACTATGGTAAAATGTGAAATTTTAATGTGAATAAAACTTAGGTACGCTGAATTTTAGTTGCAATAAAATCATATGCGGTTGACTTGGTTGTGTAACAGTTTACAAAAAAAAAATAAGAAAAGCACATCTTCTTTTTCCTAAGGAGATGTTGTCTTTTATCCATCAATGTTTTATTGGTTTTACTAAGAAAAACTCCGACTACCAAAGATCCAATTTCATCTATACACTCAACAGCTACTTTAGAATCAACAACCTACTACATGATTCAAATGTTCCTTTTGAGCTATTAAAAAAAAGGAAACACACCCCATATAGAGCGACAAGGCAATAATCAACCCCTGGAGAGCTCAGCAGGAGAACTAAGGGTGTTGTGGAATAGAACATGGAATTCACATAACTTGTACCCTTGAAAAAACAAAAAGCAAATATCGATGGCTTCGGAGAAAAAATTGAAAATGAACAGAGAGAGAGATATTATAAAAGTGGAAAACACATAAAAAGGTTGACAGTTTAGGTAAAATATTCAGTGCGAGACCATTCGGTGTGGTATGTTCTCAAAAAGTTGTGTTTGGGGTAGGTAGGAGCTGCTAAATATATATGACATTTCATTTTAGATAAATTATAATACAGTAATATTGATAAAATCGGTTAGTCTACAATAAAAACCCACATCTTCAAATAAATGATGTTGCGACATACTTCTTTTTCAGTTATCAGTAAACTATGGTACGTTACTCTTGTTTTCATAATTCTCGGAAACATGTGCATGGACCCAAGACTGAAGACTGCCACATCGCAGGTAGAAGCAGCAAGTACAACAGACGAGTGTCAAGTGACTCCTGTTATTCACGTATTACAATACCCCGGTTGCGTACCGAAGCCAATTCCTAGTTTTGCTTGCATAGGGAGATGTGCTTCATATATTCAGGTGATTTTTTCATACCATTATTAATTCAAGATAAGAGCAACACTCAACAAGAGAGCAGTTGATTTCTTGGAAACATTTAGCCTTATCTCATTAACACAACTTCCTTAAGAATCAAAATTCTCAACAGTTAGTGACTAAACCAACTATGACTAAACTGCCTTAATATATAATTCTTTGAATAATAAGTCACGAAGGTGTTTGATACTATCGAGCGTGCAAGTAACTAATCGATTCAGTTAAAGAAAGTTTCAATTAGATTCTAGACAGGCAATGGGTTAAAACTCTCATAATTATCAGTTCTATAAGAAAAATTATAGATTTTTTTGACTATTCAAAAAACTCCCGATTATTTTTCATATTTGTACTGAAGTTTACAGTAATAAATTAATTTCTGACTTTATACTCTGAAAGAAAGGATTTGCCATGGAATATTTTCATTCAAACTATGCTACATAGGGATTTGTGAACAAATATTGAATTCAACAGTTCTATAACTTATTCCAGGTGTCTGGAAGCAAAATCTGGCAAATGGAAAGATCCTGTATGTGCTGCCAAGAATCAGGTGAAAGGGAAGCTTCTGTATCACTGTTTTGTCCAAAAGCCAAGCCAGGAGAGAGGAAATTTATAAAGGTTTGCAAAATTGATGTAAATAAAAACTCACCTATACGATACTTATTCCGCAGTCTCCAATAATTTTTGGAGTGTACTTAATTTATTTAAAAAAATATCCCTGGTAAAGTTATAAAATCAACTTACAATTACAAGATGCACCTTATTGACAACAATGTCAAATGCCAAAAAAAAGAAAGTATGAATAAAATATAGATCGAAAAATTACCTTGAGAGGCGTTAAAATCGTTTTATTTTACTATTGCTAAATACTATCAACAGATGTCAGAGTTAGGACATTTTTGAACGGTTTCATTAAATCCTACATTCACATTTCCCTAGCGATAGTTAAAAAAATTATTATTTTTAATTTAGTTCTGAAAACACTACTTGCATAATTATAATAAGCACACAATAGAAAAAAACTATTTATCTTTCTTAGGACCATGGTAGGTATCTGTAATCTTCCATCCTTCAAACTGACTTTAGTTTTCAGTAACACACTCACAGATGTCACTTTCTAGTCCGGAATAGTTTTTTGGAAACGCATAGGCGTAGGTCAATAAAATTTACTATATACTTCGAAATAAATTTTCAAATGAATTTGAATTTGTTGATAAACCTGATTTACTGACAATCTGATGTCATTTTACAGGTCACCACAAAAGCCCCGCTGGAATGTATGTGCAGACCTTGCACAGGAGTTGAAGAAAGCGCCATTATACCCCAAGAAATCGCAGGATATTCGGACGAAACTCCTCTGTCTGGCCATTTCCTCAAATCCCACCAGCTGTAAAAATGTTCATGATTGTTCTTCAATAAAAAATCGATGTCTTCAATGATTATTCTCTTACTATGAAATGATTAATTCAGTTCAAACTCAAATACAAATCAATGATTCTATTAATTTACAGTTTACTAAGTAAAGCAAGTGTTTCACATTTATGGTTTGTATTTATCTCCCCGATATCCAGAACATCCAGTATTTGATATAAGGTACGTTTTTCCAGCAGGATCTGGAGGAATTTTGCCCTCGACTTCAATTCTTGCTGTTGTTGCAAAGAGTTGGTCTAAATTATTTCCTCCGAATGTCACTGAAGTTGGCTGAAATATAAAAAACAAGCCATCTTGTCATATTGAACAATAAATATCAGATAAGCATTAGCGAAAAAAATATTTATATCGAAGTGCAAAATAGATCAAAGAACAATTACTAGTATTGAAACTACACAATAACGATTTATAACCTGTCTCACCTGTGTTGTTGGGAAAACGATTGTATCCAAAACTTCACCGTTTTCTGGATTGAATTTAACTATTGTCGATCCGTGTATTGCACATATCCAGAGGTTGCCATCTGTATCAATTGTCAAACCATCCGGTAGCCCTTTTATGTTATTTCTTTCGAAATTGAATACCTCTGTTCGATTACCTGTACAGAAACAACAAGTAGAATTTTTTCGAAGTTATCACGCTCGCTCACTTATTTCTCCTGAATCCGATATGTCGAACTGAAAAACAACAGGACTGAGAGTGTCTACAAAATACATTTTATTTTGCTTCGTGTTCCATGCTAATCCATTGGAAATTCCTATATTGCATACATGTTTGGTTAGAACGCCTTTTCGCAGACAGTATAACGACCCGCGACTTGGTATAGTATTTCCGTCTTTATCAGCTGGCCCCATTGTACCTGCCAAAAGTATTTACCAGTATATCTTCAAAAAATTGTATCTGTAATTCTTACCAGCCCACAAACTTCCGAATGGGTCCACTTTGGCGCCGTTCAGTCGATTTTGTCTAAACATCCCTTCTGTTTCTACTTCTGCGATTGTTTCTACTTCAGAGACGGAAGAACTCTTTCCATCCCACTCAACGAAAACAAATTTTCTCCCCAGTCCCGCTACGAATCTTGTATTTGAGCCCTCGACGGGAAACATAAAGGCAAGAGGTTCGGTTCCTGCAAAATGCTCTCAACCCTGAAATTCAATTCCTGATTGAAGGATCGAGGTACTTACCGACTTTAGCTTTTGTTGTTTGTTTAGTGTTCACATTGTATTTGTACACCATCGAATTAGGCACATCCACATAATAGACACTTTGTTCCTCCTCTTCCCAGTGGATCCTCGTTCCGACATCTAACGGTTCACTTATACTGACTAAATTGAATTTTGACATGTCGACACTAACTTGGCCTTCAAAAATCTACACTGGAATGCTAGTCACAATGTTTCATTTGTTTAGTTTGCTAATATCTTATCAGCATTTTTCACAAACAGACTATCGAATGACCTTCACTTGATAAGATTGTGCTTATTATACAAATTTTAATGCTCAATTTTCAAAGGAATACAAAACGGCATAACAATCAGTCCTCAAATTGAGAGTTTTTCTTTTCACTTAGCGCTGAAGGTCTTTTTTGAATAGAATAACTTCTTGATTTGGAATTTCTTTGTTTGAAATAAATATATGAGGGTGAAATTAATTTTTATTACTGGTGGTGATATCACGAAGAAGAAATGTAGAGGCAACTATTTCATACCACCCTCCTATCCAACACAAACACTCACTCAGAAGGTAAAATAAAAGACTGTAGAAAAAATATTAACTTCCTTTTATTTAACTCATTCCTAATTACATTAATTGAAGTGTTTTCATAGTACCACTCTCACACCCGGATAACCCTTAGCATTTATTCCAGTCACCCTGTATGTTCCGCCATGTTCTGGTGGCGGTAGTTCCTCTCCATTGATGGTGAATTTGGCAGAGGTCACGTAAAGTTCATCTAAATTAGGCCCTCCAAAAACAACAGATGTAACCTGAAATAAGTCACAAGGTAGTACAACGATACACGGTACAACGGCAGTACAAATGTACGATTATATCGTAGTTTACCTGTTTGGACGGAATTTGGATGCTATCCAATAAAGTATCTGCTTTTCTCGGGTCGATTTTGATCACCCTGTATCCATTGAAAACGGCCACCCAGAGGTTTCCGTCTGTATCGATGGTCATACCATCGGCTCCTCCGACAATACCGTTCTTGGCTAAAGTGAATATTGGTTTTCCATTAGCTGGAATAAACAAATGTGAAAGGTAATGAGAAGCTAGAGCCACTTCTTAATTCACCTATTGTGCCGTTTTCCATATCAAAATCGTATTCGTTTACACTGCCTGCGATGGTGTCGATGTAATACATTTTCTTTAGATTTTCGTTCCAAGCCAAACCGTTACTGATTCCAATTTTGGTGAGGTGTGTGGTGATTTTATTATTTCGGAAGGAAAATAGAGACCCTTTTTCTAATTTCACTTGGCCGTTAACTGGTTCTCCGCCCATGGTTCCTATCAAAAGTAAATGTACCTTTGAAGAGAAAGTGAAGAGAGTGTGCTTCCAAAAAATAACCTTTGGTTTTCTCTTATAAGTACACATTGAATATTGTGAAATAATTCGTGAAATATTGCCTTCTATTTTAAAGAATTATATTTGAAATAATCGTGCATTTCATCAATCAACCACCTTCAAACAAACGTTGAAATAATCGTTTTCAAACAATATATACAGTTCTATTAGGAAATACGTAAGAAGTTTATTTTTTTACTGAATTGGATATACCTAACAACTAATTTTCACAATACCTGCCCACAATCTTCCAGAAGGATCACACTTTCCATCATTGAATCTGTTATCGCTAATTTCGGGCCTATCATCAACTTCGTATATTTTCTTAGTTTCAGAAACTTTTTCGCTTTCTCCATTCCAGGTCACTATAGCTAATTCTCTACCGATGCTTATCAGGAATTTGTCTTTCTCGCCTTTTACAGGAATTATCAAAGACACGGCGTCGCCGTCTGAAAAACAAGTATTTATTGAAATATGAGGACTAATCAGTGGGCCTGTAACGCAAATGAGATCATTCCAAAAGTCATATTTCGTAAATATTCTCGATTTTACTACTACAATTTATTTTTAAATTACTGGTAACTCACAAATAACTGCACTGGTGTGCTTGTTCGTTGAAGGTACATATTTATGGATGGATTTTCCGAAAATATCAACAAAATACAAGCTCTGTGTCTCTTCATCCCAGTGAGGTCCCTCACCTAATTCCGTCGGTTCCACTGCTTCAATTCGTTCAACTTTTGGAGCCATTTTTCTCTTACTGAAATGTTGGCCGTTATTTTCAAATATAAAAAATACTAAAAACAACGTCAAGATGCATTC
Organism: Leptinotarsa texana; assembly: GCA_015342105.1. NCBI lineage: Eukaryota > Metazoa > Arthropoda > Insecta > Coleoptera > Chrysomelidae > Leptinotarsa > Leptinotarsa texana. The sequence goes on from WOGN01001299.1 coordinate 9,970, forward strand.
TGCTGATACTTTGTTGGGCATCCTGAAATTTTATCAAGGCATCTATGAATTATAGATAATTTCCACAATACAGTGACATTGTCCCTTGACCAAGAAATAACCTAATAAGAGAAAGTTAGCTTTTTTCAGTATACATGCACCGCCACTGGTGTTAAACTCTGCAGATTGTGTAAATAGCAGTTCCTTTAGAAAGTTTAGAATATCTTGCGATAAAGTTTAAGTTTGTAAAAATAAATTCATAGTTGTAGTAGTGTAATTTCATAACATTATTTCCCTTTATTATTACTTACTTTTGAATCTGATATATTTAGACGTGACCACGACAGGTTTTAAAATTAATGTTCACACACGCGTTTTTCTTGTAGAACTGTAATAGATGATTTCTCAAGGATGACTGACGACAGATCGAAGCGAAAGTTACGTTTTTAATAACACTGGAAGGGTAATCCTCAAATATTTGATAAAAATGAAAATTATATTGCTTATCTTAATACAATCTTCTCACCTTCAAATGCATACCTATTTTTTTCAAATTATAGGATATAAAAAGTAAAGATACATCATGAAACAAAATCTCTAGAGTTTTTTAGACAATTTTTGGAAGGCTCTCAGGAGCTAGAAGAAATCATTATAAATTTAAAATAGACTGTTCTTTTGATAATTTAATATACAAGAAAAGTATTTTGCCATCTGTGAGGAGATTTGTGAAACATTGAAAACAAAGAATTAATTAACAACCACGAAAATTCTTTCCGTTAGAGGGCGTTAAGGAGACTGTCGAAACAAGAATGATATGTAAACGATGTAAAATTAAGAAAATATAATGAGAGTAATTGATGAAAAAATATGCAGACAAATCAAACTATTTTACAATGACCTTCGGTTGATAAATGGTCTATCTTAATTTCTATTCTTTACATATTGTAGATCTAAACTTATTATTCCATCCATTCAATTATTTATTTTCATATCAAGTCGCGAACATTTTTATTCTTCTCAAATTAGTGTTTTTATTTTTTTAATATTCCAGATTTATTGTTTATTTTTAGTCTCAGTATCATTTTTTTTTCAACCATCATATTTTTTATGTTTCAATAATGACATTTTTCCTCCACAAATAGATTTCCACTACTAACTCGTAATTATTCGGAGTAAAATGTTTCTTGAACGAGATACGCCACTTGGTAAGGATATGTTATCATTTGTGGTCGGAGCTTTTCACCGACACAGACGCCCTGAGAAAATAGGAAGCCTGTTGTTAACACCTAATTTATATTCTAAAACCTTGCAAAATGAATTTGAAATTCCTAAAACAAGTCAAAATCAAACATCCATCTCTCATGGAAGTTTAAATGTCGAACTGTCATCTGTTGCTGAGGCCATTGAATCGAAAAGAAGAAGAAGACCTCATACCTACTAGCGCTCTCTGTCGGCCTCGCATACGGTGGCCCCCATTGTACAAAGTACCATCTGCCCGACGAATAGGCAACTAATTTATTGATAATTTTGAAATAATATATCTGACATGAGAAATATTAAAAAAAGCTGCAAAAATGACGGCATCATTAATTTTCCAATGACTTTCAGTTACACCAATTGTAACGAATCCAGGTTTTACGTTGTTTTCTATGTAGTTTGAGAATTTCTGTGGTTGTTTTTGAAATATTCGCCAAAAACTAGAATTGTCGAATTTCGTTGTTTAGCTCTACCGCTTTCATTTCGAATAATATAAACAAGGCAGAACAACTCCTAATACTGTTTCATATTTGTTATAATGTGATATACATCAACTTGTCATTCGACGTTTTGTTCATTAGATTTCATCATCAACTCAATTCTTTTTTCAAACACGCGGACCTTTAGTTTTTTCATCGGCTTCTTTAGTCACTGTAATAACAAATTACAATATACATGCCCAACCTGCAAAACATGTTTGGTAGATTAATGGAGATTTAATAAATGTAACGATGAAAACGTACGATATTACGAATGATAAAATATGTATAATTCAACATCCGAAGTTACAAATAGTAGGTACATGAATTTTTCACAACACCACAGCATCACCAGCAAACCCCTTAGCATTCAGTCCTATTACACGAAACGTAGCGCCATCATCAGGTCCAGGTGTAATGCCGACTTGGCCACTAGTTACGAATAACTCGTCCAAATTGGCACCTCCAAAACATACCGATGAAATCTGAAAACCCCAAACGTGATAATAAATAGAATAAATGTTAATATTAAAATATAAGGTATCTTTTTAGGAAAGATTAGTTTTTGAGAAAGAAAGGTGTTGGCTTTTCCATTTTTACACAAAAAAATGTGGGAATCTTCTGGAAAAAGAAAGCAATTAATTTCAAAATAAATTCTTCAAAAAGAAGATGTAGAAAGCTAAAACCTTCCTTTCCCAAAAAAATTATATATCTTACAATTTTAGCTGGTAAAATTATTGAGTCCAGCAAAGTTTCCGGTCTCCTAGGATCAATTTTGATAACTCTGGAGCCCCATACTGCTACATACAAATTTCCATCAGTATCGATAGTCATTCCATCAAAAACCATACCTTCAAGCCCATTTTTATTCGCGGTGAAGATTGGTTTACCGTTGGCTAAAAAATAAACGAAAAGGATATTAGTAAATGTTTGTTTCTCTCTGAGAAATAACTATCAGTCAAAAAAAAATGTACTCACATAATACTCCTTTCTCAATATCAAAATCGTATTCATCAACCGTCCCAGTTCTTGAATCGATGTAGTACATTTTCTTCAGTTGAACGTTGAAAGCGATCCCGTTGGCTATTCCAATACCTCCAAAATGTGAAGTGATTTTCTTGTTCTGGAAACTGTAGAGCGTACCTTTTCCCAGCGGAATATCGGCAATAACTACTGGAGGTCCACCCATGGTTCCTATTAAAATATATTAAATGGTAATCCCCCATAAGAGTGTTAGTTGTAGTCCCATACCTGTCCATAATCTTCCGGAAGGGTCACACTTTCCATCGTTGAAAACGTTCTTCTCGATGTCTTTATCGACTTCGTACAATTTCTCGACTTTAGAGGGTTTATCACTTTCTCCATCCCAAGTAACTACGACCAGCTCGCGCTCCAGACTTATAACGAATTGATCGGTTTTTCCTTTCACGGGGATTATGATCGATACGTTTTTTCCTAAAGGTAAAGAGAATTGAGTCTTTCTTTAAATCTCAAAAGAATCAGTTTCGTTTATGATCTATGATCTCTTATAGACCTCTTATATGCAACATGAATAATGTCTACAGAAAAAATATGAAAAACTTCTCTCTTACATTTTAATATATGGTGAAAAATCATGATATGAATGATAAGAGGTCTGTTAAAAAAATAAGGTAAATATTCAAATTTCGCGGACTACGAATACTTCTTCGAGTATTGGAAAAAACTCCAGCACAAGTACCTATATTATATCTGAGGGGGACTACTTTGAAAATAGAAATCGATGAATAAATAAATATTTTATGAAAAAAACTAAAATTGGCCTTATTTTTTCGAACTTGAAAGTAAATGTAAATTTCTTCGTTGTCAACACTGTGAATGGTGTAGAAATGTACGACACTGATGAACGTGCACCTGCATAACAAAGAATCATAAATTTGTTATTACTACATATTTTGCATTGTGCGATTATAAGCTCAAAAACATTCCAATTGTTCCAATGAATTTACCAAATTATGTAATGCGTAATGCACGATTCGTTGATGACGATGTTGTTTATTATTGTTTTCAAATTCCTCTATTGTTTCTACTTTTTTCAAATAACGTTTTAATAGTTGGTGATCAATAAACTATCAGAAAAAATGGGCAAAAAAATTGTTATTCGCGAAAACAAAAATACTACTAACTCGAAGGTTCAGTTATTCCTAAATGAGCAAAGGAAGATTGTCAAAGACAGGAAAATTCAACGAATATTTTTTTCAAATATATTTGGGGACCATTACTTTTACATATGAATGGCTATGTTGATAAATACTGTTGAGATTTGCTTGGAATAGTTTTTTATGTAATTATCAATAAAATTGATAAACTTTACTTATATGAAGCAACCCATGCTTTATCAAACGTTCTTTAAAAATAATCATATTTATGAATAATTCCAGCTTCAACCTTCATTCGACATTGATATTGTCATTCAGATAAATTTGAAATATGCCGTATATAATCTTTCCTCAATTTCAAATATTTAATTATTCGAACAACGAATTTTCCTCATTCATTTCTATTACTTTTATGACTTTCCATTACTTTCTTTTTCTTGGAACTTGTAGTAAGTAAGTATTTTAACAACTTAAGTTTTTGTTTTGTTGAAATCAACACAGTTGCTGTTTTGTTGTGGTTTTTTCCGTTTGGTGGAAATCCATCTTAATAACATTTTATATCCAAAATATTATATTTAAAAAATTGATATTTTAAATTACACAAAAGTCAGTTTGTTATTCTTCAACTATTTTCCAAGTTCAAAAAAACAAAATACAATATAAAAAGTTGTATGCTGGATTGGAAATTAAAGATTCTGACCTTATTGAAAGAATCTGATATTGTACTGGAGCCCAAATTTGAATATGTGATGAAATTGGTCCATACTTCATGAAAACTTATGACGAATATGTATACGCCGTTTTTCTCTAAAAACTTTCTGTCGAATTATTATTGAAAGTTTATGGATTTTTAATGGAAAAATGACAATTTAGTATATGCACAACAAAAGTGGAAAAGAGAGTATTTCTTTAAATAAACGATATCCATACAAAAGCTGCACTTACCCACATAGGCGCTGGTATGTTTTTTAGTTGCAGGCACGTATCTGTGGATGCTGTATCCGTTGATATCAACGAAATACAGGGTTTGTGTGTCTGCGTCCCAATGGGGCGCCTCCCCCAATTTGAAGTTTCCACAAATTTTTTCAATTTTTGGCGACATGTCGGTCCAACGCTTTTCTTCAACTTCACTTAACTTCGGATAATGTGGGCAATTCGATGAAAAAATATCGACTTATATAGAGCAGATTATCGGTTCGGTAACAGAGGCGGAGAGTAAAACGAAAAGATCGTGCAGAACACGATTATTTGAAAATCCTCTTTACGACTGATGCTTTTCTTCCATCAACCCTCTGAAGTATTCGCAATTCTCGTCGTAGCGAAGTAAGTCTATGATTATTTCAATTATTCAATTCAATTATTTTCAACTTTTGAAGTTTTTATACAAAAATCAGCCCTTTGCCGATTAGTCCAGTATACATCTACGCTTTTTGCAAACTACTTTATTCTGTATACGTAGTCATCCCTCCTTCTCACTACCAACTCCCACTACTCCTTTCATTTCAAATTTGATAATAATAAATATAGTTTAAAAAAACTAAAAAACACGCTTTTAAAGAACATCGAACTAAAAAGTTGAAAATGTTTTTTTTTAATAACGGTTGAAAAATACTAGTATTATTGTGAAATAAGCCTGGCCGCTAGATATACAGAAAATATGGCACAAACTTTTTAGTTCGATGTTCTTTAAAATCGATTTTTTTAGTTTTTTGAACACTATTTATTTTTTACTCTTAAATTTCAGATGCTATAAAAGCGTGTTCTTTAGTTTTTTAAACTATATTTATTATTTTCATTTTCTTTTGAACAACTTATCAAGGAGGTTACGTACAGCGCCATCTGCCCGCGAATAGATCAAGAAATATCAAGTAGGTCACGTACAGCGCCATCTGCCTGCGAATAGATTAAGAAATATCAAGTAAGTTGCGCACATCGCCATCTGTCCGCCATCTGATCAAGAAACCCCAAGTAGGTTACGTACAGCGCCATCTGTCCCCGAATAGATCAAGAAATATCAAGTAGGTTACATTCAGCGCCATCTGCTCGCGAATAGATCAAGCAATAATGCCGATAATTCTCTCAATACAGATCCCGATCTTGAGAGTTACAAACAAACATGCATACATACATACAGGTGAAGCTTATATAAAGCGTGTAATATGATAGTTTCATATATAAAATCAAACTGATCAAAACCTACCACTTTTCTATTCATGCTTGTAACAACCAATCAGATCACAAAACTAAAACTCAGGGTTTTAGTTCTGTCTATTTCCTGTCCTTTATTTCTGGTAACTGTCATTTGTTACTGTCAGTAGTGTCAGTCAAAACTTTATGACATATGAATTTTTTGGTTATTTTTTTTTTTTTTATTGAATTGTAATTTATTTCTGTTAACATAATAATGGTCCTAACTGCCCTAGTAGACGACTATTTGGTAACTTACCTAACAAACGTAGCGGATCAAAATATCAACGCTGTCGGCCTAATTCTAGGTCAGGTAAGGCTAACTTCTATTTTTTTATATAAACATATGTTTATGTATTTTCATTTCAGTCATGTTCCGGAAAGGACTATATTATACACTTTGCGAAAACGCCTCCATTCCAGTCAGAGGAAGACAAAAAACTGGAAAAACCAGTAAAAAACATGAAAAGTTTGGATGAAATGAATCCCAACTGGATCGCAGATCATGCCAAACAAACGACCAGAATGCTGCCAGGAGGAATGAGCGTACTCGGTGTATTTTTGGTGTCCCCTGACGATTTACTGACTCCATTCCATTCAAAGCTGAAGCTTATATTACAAACCATACACAAGCAATTGGATATGAACAAATATTTGCACGGAAATCCTTCTAGTGAAAAACTTGTATTGCATTTTTCGTCCAAGTCGCGGAAGTACTTTTGTAAGACTTATGATGTAATTTCTCATAATATCCAACCTGTGGAAGTGAAGTCTGCGGCCAAAAAATGGAACAACGTTGAATGCGATTTTGGCATTGATAAGGTTAAATTTATAAGGACAAATGAGGCCGATTGGCCTTTGGAAAAACATATCAAAGTAAATATTGCTAATTTTTGGTTAATGAGCTCACTTGAAGTTTAAAATTTTTCATTGGCGTAATTTGTCTATATTGACCACAAATTCGAAGTAAAATTCTTGCTGGGATCTATTTTTGCCCATTTTGTTTGAAATTTTGTGTAAGCTAGGATAATGCAAAATTATCGAATACTGATACTCATCAGTTTTGATATTCTTTAATGACTTCAGGTGATGTTAGATGAGATCCATGACAATCTTGAATCGTCTGTGCTTTTCTTCGAAGGAGAGTTCAAAGACGACGATGATTCATTGGAGAACGTAGGTAAGAAGAAAACTAGAACTACGAGATCAACTAAAGTGGGGCACGATGCTACTGAGAGTTCTAAGCCTATTCGAGTATCAATTTTAACAAAGGTGTACTGAATCTTATAAAAAAAGTAGGCTTGTTTTACCACTAAAATATATTTTTTAGTGTTCTAACACGTCCGGTTCCTCCGATTCTGACAGCATGATCGAAACCTCTGGTCAGCTGAGAATAGTAGGTCAGGTTTCTTGCAAGCTATGGCTACAACCCAAAATGTCAATTAAAGAAGCCTCGAACGCGTTGAAACAAGACATCATGCGTAGTTTGGAGTCTAGGTTAGAAATGCACTGGGACTCGCTGACAGAGGAAGAAAACTCTGAGGGTGAGACAGATTTGCAGTCAGAAACAAATGTTGTGTTGAGGGATTGTTTTCTAGATGTGAATTGTGTTCACGAACCGCCAAGAAGAGTGCTCATCAGGCTTCCTAACAGCAATATCACCTTGTCAGACTATTTGTTTCCTGGAGAGGGGGCACAGGATGCTAAGGTGTCCTTAGAGGAGTTGTTAGATATCAAGATCAAAGGAAAATTGCAAATAATGGATGTTGAAGGTCAACCAGGTAAGAATGATCTTTAAATTATATTACTAAAGCTCTTTATATGGAGATATTATATTGAATAACTTTATTGGTCACAACTGCTACTAATAACAGTATTAAAATCCAAACAGACATTGACTTGATTCTGGGATCAAATATAAAAAGTGGATCTGTCTTTCCCAAATAAATAGTAAATATTTCAACCTCGATTTCAACTTTCAATTTCTCATGTACGTACACATTGATATTTTTTAGTTTATCTGGCAAATACACTATTTCTTTATAGATATCACAGAGTATTGCAAGGGTGCCTTAGAAAGTGAAAGTAAGGAAATACTGCCAAAGCTCAATTCGGATGCCAATCAATTGATGTATTTAGGAATGATCGCCGCAGTGATTGTTTTAATAGTCTCTCTACTGTTGCATTTGTATACATAAGTGTGAGATTTCAAGAAGCAACTTTACTTCTAGATTAAGGCCATCTGTGAAATGCATTTATTTTTTAATAAATATGTTACTTTTGCTGTTGATCAATTTTCCTCTTTCCCTCCAGCAAGCAAAAAATAGTATTGGCAGAAAGATACAAAACATATTCAAGATCAGTCAGTCTGGAGTGTTATCAATAATAATTTTGAATATTACTGGAGATTAATTCCCACACCAAACCGTTATTTTCAACACCTCGACAAGTGTTTCAATCACAAAGTGAACATCTTCCAGAGGAAGATAAAACGATTTGGTGTTGGGAAAAAAACTCCAATAATATTTAAATCATTTGAGTTTTTGTTGTTCCACAATATCGTCGTGTCATCAGCGAAAAGAGTGAAATTTCCTGCAATGTCATTGACATATAATAAGAATGAGATGGATCCCAAAACTGATCCTTGTGGAATGCCACAAAAAATTTCCCCCTTTTTTTTTCTGAAAGTCCTGTTGTTCTTACCATTTGACTCCTTAATGAAAGGTAAGATTCAAACCATTTGAGCGTCATTTCTCTACAGCCGTATTGGTGAATTTTTCTTAGCAAGATTTTATGATCAACGCAGTCAAACACCTTAGAAAGATCACAAAAGACCGCAGCTGCTACACTACCTGAAATAAACTTGGAGTAAATATCATAAAGAAACGAAAAGATGGCATCGTGCTTGTTTTTATTGCTTTGAAAACCAAACTGGCTTTCACTTAAAATATTGTGGTGTTTTAGGAAAATTGTCAGACGTATTTTCACAAGTTTTTCGATAACTTTGGCTATAGTTGGAATGAAAGAGATCGGGCGAAGATTCGCGGGATCATCTGAATCTCCACCTTTGTATAATGGAAGGACAACGGATGTTTTCAGAAAATCAGAAAAAAATCCATTGTGGAAAGAGGTGTTGATGAGGGATATCAATGTTTGAAGTGCCTCAATTAGAAGATTTTGAATAATTTTCATGGAGATTCCATCATAACCAGTTGCATTTTTATTCTTTATATTCCTCAAAATTTGTACTAATTGACTAATACGTGTATCGTATATCGTATATCGTGTTTCTCAATAAGATTTTTTGCAATCGAACAATAATAATCATTGATTTTATCAGGACTAAGTGATATTCGAACGTTTTTTTTTTTCATTTTCCCGTAATATCACTATCACGGATAGCAGACCATCCTTCTTTCATTTTATTGGTCGACTTACCGATTTGGTTATCATAATGGATTTCCTTCGCTCTCTCAATAGTGGATCTATATATTCTGCGGTAGTTATTGAAGAAGTCGTATAAGTAAAGATTGTCAGTGAATTTTCTCATGTTATGCAGTGTACGAAAATTTTTCGAAGAAATTTTCAATTTTGTTGTAATCCATAGTTTTCTTTTTTTGACTTTGATTTTTTGCATGGGAAAATATTCATCAAATACATTTAATAGCGCCTTGTGAAATGGGAGGAATCGTTCACTTTGGAACAGCATACCTTCCCAGTTAATCTTTAGACAATTCTGATAAAACCTATTGTAATTTGTTCTACTGTAAAGTCTCCCAAACTTAAGTTTACGTTGTGT
>WOGN01001300.1:0-12122 GCA_015342105.1 Leptinotarsa texana
TAAAAGATTCCAAACCAAGTTACTTCAAGACGTTTCGATTCCACAATCGTCTTCCCTCGAGATGTAACTATTTATAGGTCATTCGACTGCTTTCATCTACCCCCTCTTCCCTCTCACCGCTTCATTGGAGGGAAGAAGGGGTAGGTGAAAGCAGTCGAATGACCTATAAATAGTCATATCTTGAAGCAATAAGTCCAGTTATCACCCGAAGACGATTGTGGACATTAACAATCGAAACGTCGTGAAGTAACCTTGTCTGGAATCTTTCAATTTTCATTTCTTGTTAATAATTCCTTTAATTTTCATCTAGTGTAAATAGTTCAATTTTTTTAGTTTTAAGCTGTTGCTTGTATTTTATTTCATTGTAATTTCAGTTTTTTGCATAATAGGATTGTTTTTTCAGCTAATCTTTTTAATATTTTCCCAGATTTTTTCAGGGATTTCAAATCATTTTATATCATATTAGACAAACTAGAGGTATAGTAGTCAAAATCAATGACATATGAAATAAAAGGTGTTGATTCAAAATCAAATACTTATATTTAGTTTGCTGATATTTAAAAAAAATACAAGATCCCAATTCATAGTTGAACTCAAGTCCCATAAAAACAAATGAAACAGAAATGAAGCAGAAAATCAGTCCTACACAACTAAAAATTGAAATAAAAACCTTGTCATGAACAAGTTTTTTCTCAGATCACATCAAAGATGAAAAGTGTTCTAGTTAGATGGGGTACATATTTTTGGGAAGTACGAGAGGAGTTGGATGTGATATAAGTGGAGTGGACGAGAAGGGTCTATTCTTTGGACGCCAAGGACAAAAGAACTAGTATCAAAGGATTTTCATTTATGGATAACGGTGAAATTGAAGGTTTATCACACTGCCGCTACTACACATGAAGACATAAAATTAAGAATTCGTGAGGCATTTCCACTAATTATACCTTTCCATCTGATAAACGTGAGTACAAACTTTTTGAAGTGATTCATAAAACGTATAGAACAAGGTGGAAGAAAGACATTTTGAAAATGTATTATACGTGTGATTACTGCCGTTTCTTTTGTTTTGAATCCAAAATATACTTGTTTCCTCATTTTTGTTTTATCTTGAAAGAGACAAATAATCAAAGGACAGTTATTAATAACATAACAATTTAGTATTCCCGCTTAAGAAATTTCATGTAGAATGCAAAGACAGTTTAATAAACAAAGTGTTCTATTTGAAAATTCTTATAAACTTCGATTGAAGTTGACGTAAATTGAAGTATCCCAAATAAATTTAAATGTTCCTCAGATCATTACATGCCGTTTTGGTGTTCTCTAAGCCACCTCACCAGACAAATTTCAGATCATTAATAAAACAACTTAGTTACAGTTATTACATTCAGGGCTGCTTTCACTTATGAATTTCACAAAAAATCAATAACTCAGCAATGGCGCTTTGTGACTGATAACAAATTCAGTGCTAAGTAGTAAATTATTACATTTTTTGTGACAGAAAAATGAAGAATGATCCAAATGGTCCATTTGAAGAATTTATATTATTTGCTCTCACGGAAAAATATAATTCTCTGTACATCTGAAACTTATTTTGGTATGTGGCCATCCTGGTGCCATATAACTTGCATTTGATTTTTTTAATATCTATTCAATCATAGATACATCAACCAAATATGCACTATTAGGACATATATTCAAAACAAACATACCTTAGACTTGGATCAATTCCTCCAAAGTAAATAACTGATCTTAATTCTTTAGCATATATAATCTGACCCACAGCATCTAAAAACCTTCTAAATTCTGCATCAGATAGGGGAGGCCTCGGAGGTTGGAAAGGAGTTTCATCCTCACCGAAATTGAATGCCCTTTGTACCATGTTCAAAGTTTTTCCCATCTAAAAGAGATTATGTGATTGCCAAACAAAAAATTCCAGAAGTACACATTAACATATGAAACTTGAAAAATTACCATAATAGGGAGATCTTGGAATAGTTGTTAAAAATTTGAATTGAACTCTAGAAATAATTGCAACATTCCTTAATATTGTAAAGAAGAACTTTCACAAAATATTTACTTGGATTCAGCTGGTTTTTCTCATGATAAAAATAATAGCAAAAACTAAGTAGAACATTCAATAAAGAAAACTACCTGATTGAAAATTCCATGCAATCTAGGTGATGGCTTAGCTTCTTGACTAGTAGCTGTTCTTATTTGAGTCAAGATCGGTACATTCTGTTTGATTTCCCAGTCATCAGAACATTCTTCAAAAGGTCTTAAATCAACGCGCAAACACAAACATGCTTCGCTACTGGTAGCTACCGATGTATTATGTGCTCTGCAAGAAAAAATCATCAATCACTTTGAACCTACATATTATTTGAGTAAAAATACAAAACTAAAAAATCAAAATATAATTATGCCAATGAAAAACTTCACCATCTATTGGAAAGAGTTAAAAAGAAAGGGGGAGGAAGCACTGTTACAGGCCAGACACACCAACGGAAAGACATGAGAGCTTAAACCAGACATGTTATATTGGCTCTTTCTCACGGTGTTCAAACCCATGGTCTGGTGATCGTTATTAACAAACTAAGCAGGGTGCAAGGAACAGCATGTTTGGAAATAACGGAAGCTATCAAAAACCACTTCTGCAGCTGCATTCGAGACACTTTTTAATCTTCCCCCTTTACGTGTGATAATAATGGGCACGGTTGGGACATGTGATGATGTTTGGAAGCTTTAGTGTAATAATGAATATTACTAGAGTTTTTCTCAACACCAAACCGTTATTTTAACACAAGTGTTTAGATCACCAAGTTATCATCTTCAAGAGGAAGATCAAACTGATCATATTTACAAAGTTTTCCTTATTTATACCATAGATACCTCTTCCATGTAACTGCTTGTTGAGTGTTTTAAATTAATTTCACAAAACCGCCTTATCTACTAGTCTTAAATAAATTTTACATGTGTCTTTATGTAATAGTTAGTTGAATCTAATACTTAAAATATTATTTTAAAAAGCTATATTAAATTAATTTCACAATATTGTCTTATCTACTAGTCTTAAATTAATTTTGCAATGTGTCCTTATGTAATAGTCAGGTGAATCTTATAATTAAAATAGTATTCTAACAAGCTATATGCTATAACGTGTTAGGAATCACACGTTAAAAGGTAAGATATCGTTAAACCTTAGCTCGCACAAGTTTCGATAAGGGTTGTCGTTCATATGGGTGCGACAGCTGGTTAACGGGAAAACAGATTTTAAACAGATTTTTAAACAGATACTATTATAAGGTATTGGTTCACCATCGTTATTCATATTATTAAGTTTACTTATTTCTACACTCTCATAGGCGTCTAGATGCCTGTTGTTAACTTGAATAATTAATCTTCAGTTCATTAAGATTAGTTAGACATATGACTTAATGTTTTCGTGTAATTTAAAAACCTCTTTATTTAATTGAGAAATGGTTTCACCTTGATCCACCAATTTTTGAGCATCTTCATTCTCCATTTCAAACACATAATTTTCGAACTCTTGAGTTCTATTATTTAGCTGCTTGAAATAATTGTCTTTTTCCTTTATGTCTTTGTACAGTTTATCAACAGTTTGTTGCATTTTATCAATTTTCAATGTCCTTATTGTGAATCACAATTTTTAATTTTGAAATTTCTTCATGAAAATAGTTTGTTCTATATCGACTTTTTTTGGCTATTTTTTTACCTTTCACAATCTGAAAAATATAAAAATTATAATTGAAAAATAAATAATCAAAAGGAATAACTGCAAATATCTTTGAATTTTTTGTCCATTTCTGAAGACGAAGGCAGATTTTGACCTCCGAAATGTAAAGATAAGTATTCTTAGCAATTTTTTTGATAGGCAAAATTTACGCAGTAACTTATCGGGGAAAAACCAAAATGTTTGTCCTTTCTACATTTGTATAAAGTTCTCCGTTATAATTTTTAATTTTTCAGATTGTGGAAAGTCAAAAATACCCCAAAAGAAGTCGATAAAAAACTATTTTCCTCCACAAAAAATTACTTTCATTGAATAGTTTTTCTAGTTCTATCTTTTTGTTTGGAATTGTCGGAACGATAGATTTTATGACCTTCAAGAAGTTTATGGCACTTTTTCCTTTCCACACAAAAAGGATGAAAAATGTCTTCTACAAATGAGGAATGCTCATGACTATTTTTCTCTTGAGTTTCTGGGAAATTCAATAAATTTTCGTTGAAGAAATCTATTGAGGTAGTGCGAGATCTGTAAAATGATTCCATAAAAATCGACTTCAAGTTTTATTAAATTGGAATTATTGAGTTGAATCTGTTTGTGCTTTTATACATTTTTGACTTTATATAAACGACGGTGCCATCGTTTTCATTCAAGTTTCCTTCATTGTATATCAGTTCATACACAGCAACATTAAAAATATCAACGATCGTTATTTTCCTTGTTTCTGTCAACACAATACACATTCATATTCAAAATGGTATTCTGTAAGGAACATTCTGAATTCATTAAAGTTCTTCTGATGCTTCTTATGTTATTGTGGACCAATGTGAAGTTCTTAGAGTTGCTATTGATTTCAAGTACTTCCTTGACTTGTATTATTGTTTCTAATGTAAACATATCTATGAAGTTACTTTGAAGAACAAGAATGAGATATTGCGCTACAACATTCGCACCATTTCTCTAAGAGGTTTTGTGGAACTTAAATTATTAAATGAGAATCATTTGAACTCAAGTTTCAAATGTAGTAAAATATGTCAGTAAAATAATACAGCTGATATGGTTCTAACAAAAGTCTTAAAATTTACAAATATTACCTTATCCTAATGTAGAAGTGAAAACATTGAAGCCTAGAGATTACAAGAGACCTACTTGTTGTTCCTAAGTCTTCATCTCTGTTCCTTCACTGAGTGTGGTGTGGTTTGTTGGAGTGCCTTTTCAATTTTCTCTGCCTCAGGAGTACTTTTGCTTTCCTCAAGATCTTTTGACGATTTGTTTCCTATTCTGGATGAATTTATTTCTTGTTCATTTCCTTTTCCTCTCTCTTTAGCAACTGTTTGTCTTGTGACTTTTCTTGATGGATCTGGTATTGGAGGGGCGCTATTATTTATGGGGTTTAGATATTTATTGTATATAAGATCATCTGCACTATATGCAACATTATTTACTTACAGTTTATTACTCTTAATAAAACACAGATCTCTCGTATTTATGTGTGCTTGCCCGAGATGCTCTCTTCCGATTTTATATTCATTCCTTTGAGTTGCGTTTGAGTCGTTGGAAATATGTATTGCTGAACCTTTTAATTTGTTACAATTTTGAAGAATTTCAAGTTTTTCCAAATTGGATATCAATTTTCAGTGTTTCCCAATGTATAAATATTATTGTCTGATTCTCTAAGCTGTACATTCAACACTTCCTTGATTTTGTTACACATAAATGTTACAGACACTTCCTTGGGATTCTTGTCGACTCCAAAAATTATTAAATTATTTCATTTGTTTTCTCTTTCCTGTACCTCTACTTTGTTTTTGAGTTCAAGATTTTCTTTTTTCAATGTCTTGATTTTGTTATTGAGAAATTCAGTTTTCAATAGCTCACGCGTTTCACTAGCTTCGATAAAATGCTTCAATTTATTCCTGTTTCTTACTATCTCATCAAATAATTGCTTAATAGTGATTGGTGATCCATTCGAGCTCATCTTAGTTTGCTTTTTATTTATGCATGTATGCCCACCTTTATTCCAATTGGGTTCCTTTGATTTTATTTTCATCTAATTTTATCAGTAGTGACTGTAAGTTTTTATTCGGAGGAATATTGTGTTGTGGCAGCTGTAATGGATATGCTTTCAAATGAATGTTGTATAAAACATTGCTTTTTTATAATTTTTGTACTATAGCGTAGTGCCTTCACTTCACCTAACATGTGTTTCATTTTCAAATATTTGCTTTCATGAATTGTCTTGAAAACACTATTTTTATAAGAGCCCTTCCGTATACGTTGTTCACCTTAACAGCAACATTTAATTGGTATTTTCAGCTAGTTATTTGATCTTTCAGGGATTTCAAAACATATATCATGTTAGACAATGGAAGTCCAAACTAATGAAATTCACCATAAAATATTTTCAATCACATTCAAACAGATTCATATTTGTAATTTCACGTCAAAATTATTTTTGAGGAGGCGATCTATCAGGTTATTTTTCAATTAAATTAATCAACCTTTTAGCGGGGGCGGATGCAACCCTTAAAATCTTAAATGGGAAGGGGGTTGAGTGATACCTCACTTTAAAGGTTGTTCAGTTACCTTTTCCAAATACCACATACTCAATTTTTCTTTTTAATATCTTAGGATAAATCAAGTAAAACCGTTACGATATTTAAGTATCAAGTGTTTTGCAACAAAACAAAAAAAATAAAACTTAATTTATATTATTATGTGTTCGAAATGTCTAATTTTTTCAGAACAGTGATAAATGCTGCTCTCAGAGTCCTCTCTAACATTACAAAAAAACTCCTGCCTGAAGTGCTTTACATACAGCTATTATTCCCCTCATAAAATCTTACAAATCTCAAGGTTACATTTTATAAACATTCGATTTTAGATGCTCTTAGATACTCCCATATCCATTTGAATTTTCAAACTAGTTGTAATCAAGGGATCTATTATTTCAAGAGTTAGATTTTCCTCAGTGACTCAAGGTCGAATTGGTATTCCCAAGAATAAGAGTCCAAATGTTCACTTTCTCTGGATACTGTGTATGACCTTACCCAAAAAGTCCCAAATTTTCTTTGCTTCGGTCGCAACTTTGTTTGTTAACATGCCCATTAAAAAAGTTCACCCATCAGTAAAACAAATATTGTGCAAAATATTTGTTTTGATTTATAAAATGCGTTGTTTCACAAAATTCAATTTTTCTGTTGAAATTGTTGTCAAAAAGCTGTTGGAAGAATTTTCATTCTATACTGGTGAATTGTATTCAACTTTAGTAGTTCCCTTACTGTTTCATGACCTGGATTTGAATTAAAAATAATATTAGGATAACCGCAACATTTTTGACAATATAATGCTTTTTTGAAATAGTAACTTCGAATAATTTGAATGTTTTATAAATTTGAAATCCAGTTGTGGACCAGTAAAATATACATTAACACTTTCTTTTTAACATTTATGTTGCTTTAACAGTTACTTATGAAACAGAGTACATTTATAAAACGGTTAAATAATTTCATTATCTAATAAATACGTAAAATTTTCTGTAGCAAATATGTAGCCAAAAATATTAATTTTTTTACCTCTAAAAAGTTCTGAGTAAAACCGTATCATGTATATAGTGATTAGTTATTCATGGAGTTGTGAGTTTTGCTGATTATATGTGATTTTGAATAGAAAATAGATGAACGTCTAATGTATTCAAATACGGAATATAATTTTAAAATGATATACGTAATAGTAACCATCAACTATATGATGGTCGACAGTAAACCTCTTTATCCTATATGCGTATTTGAGAAACATTTTGTAAATAAAGCTGTTAAATTCAATCTTACTTCAAAAATGCAGCATCTAAATCCCAATCAGAAAGTAAGGGCATATAGGTTTCATGCCCATTAACATCATACACCCTGAAACATATTGTAAACTCTCCTTTGAGGTCAAAAGCTTTAGCTAAAATGCTCTGAAGTACTTCAAAAGAAGTTATTTGTGGGTCCACACTGAATTTTCGCCATTCTGGCTGTTGGTTACCTTCACATTTCTGAAAGAAACATGTTCAAATAACAATTGCTAAAATGAAACTGAATTACTTACTTTGACTTTCACTCTTACCGCTTCACGGCTGTAACCAAAAACACCCGACATACTTAAAATCAAATAAACTATAGAAATTGATGTCCACTTGTTAAATTTTTGTCATACTAATTATTGGAAAGTGCACCTTCTGCACCATATTCCCAGAATAGTCCGGCGATAAATTATAATTTTCTCTCATATTTTCCTTTCACAAAAACTGCAGATATTATGAAAATTGACACAATTACCTTTCCTTTTCCATAACATTTCAAAAACAAAAGCCAAAAATAAAATACCACAATTCACAACCACTGTCACAACATAAAACAGGCTGGCAAACATGAAACTCCCAGTTGCGTTAGTTTTTGCCGAAAATTTGAAAATTTCTGTGCTTATTTCAGAAAGTTATGTGCTACGTGTTGATTGTTATGGTAAAAATAGACATGTATATGCATATTTGATATCAGTACACTCTTCAATATCCTTGAATATTATCAGTATTGAATAATTTTTTGACCTAAAAACTACGTGTAATATCGAAGGGAACTAATTTAGCTTGGAAGCCAATAATAAGGAAAATAGAAAATATTTATTCCCATCAGATTGAAAAATTTGATTCGACTAATTGAGTTTTTTGAGGTGAAAATTCATGCGCCAGTCTTAATGAGTCGTTATAGGTCCCAATTTTTTAAACGTTACAACTGTTACAACTGAAAACTGATTATACAAGCGTGAAATGATTATTATCCAGAATCAATGATCCCACTTCTCACGACTTCCAGTATATGACTCAAGACTGTTAGGTTAATTTACCATCGAATGTGATTTTTAATTAGTAAAATAAATGTAATTTAAGTATTTAATGTCTTCAAGATTTTTCCTGTTTTAGTTTAGGGGATACTGAAATTAGCAAAGAGTTAAAGTAGACATAATAGTTTCAGAACCATAGAAAAAATTTATTGCCTGTGATCTTTTAAAAGTGCCGTTTCACGGGCACCGAAATTCTCACTACTTTTATGGTAAAATCAAAATCCTGCTCATTACGTTTGCTGATGACGCAGTAGATTTTTTTACTATACTTGAAGTGAAAATGATTGATATTCGAGCAGCGATATAGGCGTTGTGGTAATTGGTGTCCAGTTCTCGATAGAAAAGTCATTAGTTCAAATAGCTGATGTGAACAATCAAATCTGAAACATATATTTAATGTTAAGGCTCGTTTATAGATGATCATCCGAATGATTGTGTTTCTCTTGTGAATTGCAAATAAGCGAATTTGTCGTACACAATTGTATGACGCATTTTCATGCGAATCCGAATAGTTTATCTGTCAGCTGTCAAGACATCATCAGTATCGGGCATGGTCTCCTCAGAACGGGCAATCACCCCGAAACCGGTCTATCGGTTGGTCGGATCGATCAAACGAAATTATTTCTGCTTCTCATAGTGAGAAAAAATTTGCGACGAATCTTCCAAGTCGAAGACGTTGCACAGGTGCCTGATGGTTTTACTTCAACTCTCTGTGCGGCATTAGCTGGGTGAGTTGTTTGTAATTTCGTTGGGTATCTGCCACACGTACCTACAAAGTCGTAGGTCTGCATGAGATATAAGTATAATTGTTTGCATGGAAATAATTTTTATTTTCACTTTAAAGATGTTGCAGTATAAATAAATATTGAATAAATATTATCTGTGGAAACATTGGGTTATTCATTCTTGGCCAAGAGACTGTCTCTCATTTTGTCTCGGAATAAATACAGTTTAATAGTACGAAGTGATGGGTTGATCTAATGATAAAGCTTGAAGATATTATAGGTAAAGCTTCTTCGAAACAGAGAAGTTTTGTAAGGTGGAAGCGCAACACATTTCTTGATTAGCATTCTTCTCATTTTTCTTCCAACCAATATTTTGTACATATGTAGAAATCACTACCCCATTATTTATTGTGGAGCGCTATTCCTAAAGAACTGACATCACACAAAGTTTAAACAAAAACAAATAACGAAGCAAAATGTTATAACAAAGGAACACCAATATTAAGAAAAGATTAAAGGGGGAGGAAAGGATTGAATACATTTTTTTTCTCTACAGAATATCTATTTTCATTAATTAGATACAATTATTATTTTCAGAAAATAATATGAATATTCAATACTCCACAATATTCCTCTGGAATTCTCAATAAGTTACTAGAGAAAAGGGGGGTGTGACGAGTTGAATATCATATTTTGCTCAAAAAAAATCTCTTGCTCTTTTCCTAGTCAGAGTATGCATTTTCAGAAAATAATTAGAGAATTGAACTCTTATTCAGCAGAAATTAAAAAAAAATAATAAGATGAAACATAGAACATCTATCTCTATAGAATATCTCCATTCTCTTGTCAGAATACGCATGTCCAGGAACTGAATATTTAGCACCCACTCCGCAAAAATAGGAAAAAGTAGAATGGCAACAGTAAAGTGGGATTGTTATGGGGGATCAAACATTTTTCCCATACAATATCTTTATTTTTTTTTTGAAGAATTTGCCTTTTCAAAAGATAATTTGGATATTTAATACCTGTTAAATATTCAAAATGGAAGTGAACGCATGCAAGAGTGAATGACAGGTTAGGTTAGGTCAAAAGTGAGTGGGTCTATTCGACCCTCCCCCGCAACCCGAAACGGTTTATTGTGGCTCACACCTATTCACACTCGACCATATAAACTCAGCTCTTTAGATAAGCCGATTAGTTTGTATGGTGAGTGGTTTTCCAGGTCAGATGGTGAGAGTACGGCTCAGCCAAACACTGAAAACGTGATTCAACCCCCACCGGGGCAGGTAAAAAGTATGTGTTTTCCGACAGTCCAAGTCTCTGCATATGATGATTCAAATGACAGTGACCAGTCAGAAGGCCTGTTACACATCGTAGTTCATCCCTACTGCCGTTCCCTTCTGTTTAGTATCAAGCTACGAAGGTTGAATAAACGTCTTGGAGTTAGCCAATCCTGGAAGATTCTGCCAGAAGTCCAATAAATCTTTCCGCCATCCAGGTGTTCAATGTTTGTTTGGCAAAGCGAAGAGCGATGCCAATGACTGGTTCTGGTCCGGTGTTGCTGCTTACAGCACCCTTCTTTGCAAGAGAGTCAGCAGCATCATTGCCTTCCATGCCAGTATGGCCAGGAATCCAGACTAGAGACAATCTGTTAAATCGTTTGTCGTTTTTGGCAATTTGCTACCAATTTAGACGTTGCTCAGTAGGAGCCAAGAACTTGCAACGCCGCTTGACTGTCCGAGAATATCTTTATTGACTTGTGTATGAGGTTGGATTGTTCCAATTTCTCCGGACACAGTTCAATAGCGTAAATTTTCGCTTGAAATACAGTCGCATAGGTTCCTAGGCAGGTTGACTCTGGGTCTGCAATTGAAAACACCTGCATCTGCACCTGAAGGTGTTTTTGATCCGTCTGTGAACCAATGACAGGAGTTAATACATTCTCCTCGTTTGATATTTTCATTCTTTTTTTCTAATAAGAATATGCATTCTTAGTAAATTATTTGAATATTTGATACCTGTAGGATATTAGTATGTATTATCCTGTAAGTCAAGAAGGAATAGTTTTAGTTTTTATATACTGATGTTTTTTTATATACACAAGGCTCGAAGAGCAACGGATTGTTCTATATGGCAGTTGTAAAAGAAATTAAACGTAAAAGCAGAAACAATTGTTTGTAATTTTGGTAATTTTGAGTATTTTATCCTCACAAATTACGGAAGGATACAAGTGGCGACGAGTTAATTTCAAGTGTCAAATAGTAAACTCCAATTAATGTTTCCATATTGCTGAGATTTTGTTGAAATCAAAATGGCAGTAAAACAATTGGCCGGTCATATCCATGAATTTGATTCTATGTGTTCGGGCTGGTCATTGTATAAAAAACGTCTTGGCAATTTTTTCACGGCAAACAGCATTGACGATGAAAGTAGGAAACGAGCAACACTGTTAAGTTTAGTGAATGAACTTGCATATAAATTAGTGAGTATACCCAGGGACGCGCCAAGTAACTTCGGCGCCGTCGTGCCAAATATTGATAAGCGCTTTTATCAAAATTACCAGGGTAGAAATATTATAATCAATCACTCCTTTCCATTTCAGCGTGAAAAACTATGAAATTTTTTCTACATCTTCCTAGATTTTTTTTGAAGAAAACAATAAGCACACAGTACACTAATAAAAAATAATATATTAAACACTATATTGGCTATATTGCACAATAAAACAGAACAGAATAAAAACTATGTTAAAGTTATAAAACATCACTTAA
>WOGN01001301.1:0-14738 GCA_015342105.1 Leptinotarsa texana
ATAGTGTTAGTAACAATTGACTTACAGCTATAATATACTGACATACACAAAATAATTAATAAAAGATTTCATTAGTAATAATGTTTCATTACATTATCATATTAATATACATAAAATTTAAGTGATAATCTAACAATTTCAATATGAAATAGTTCAACTTAGATTAGTTCAAGCTATCACTTCTGTCGGGCGTCCCGAGACGCACAGGTTTTCTTCTTCATTTTAGTACATGCTTATGAACCCTTCTCATATTGTATCACTGAAAATATTTTATTGTTTATTTCTCAAGCATTTCTCATGCATAGAGCAGCCATCATATTTTTTCCATCATTTTACACCCATATCATGATTGAAAAACTAGTCCTCCATCTTGGGCGGTCCGCCATATTGGAATAGAATGATCTTATGTCATTTTTTGTATACTTTTCAGCAAAGCATGGAGGTGCCTGAGAAACTAGTTCTCCATCTTGGGCATTTTGGCATATCAGATTTAGAGTGGCGTATTTTTTCCAACAAACCTTTCCATTTGATACCTGTACTATATGAAGGTGCATAAAAAACTGGTCTAACATCTTGAAATCATGTTATATTTCTTATTTGATACCTTTATCTTGGGGTGCATGAAAAACTAGTTCGGCGTCTCGGGCGGTCCGCTATAATGGATTTAGATATGTTATATCCAAATGTGGAATCTCGGTGTATGTATGAATCTTGAGTATGTTCTTTTGCAACCAAATATTTACTGATTTTTGCTGGTTGATAGTGGACTGTATTTTTTTGAAATAACTACTAGATGAAAGCAATGTTGTTTTTAATGTAGGTTATAACTGTCTCACAACTGTACTAGAAGTGCCAAGAATTTTCATGTGGATAGAGCTAATACCAGTAAAGGTATGAACTCACTTTTCATACGAGGTTTAATTGAATATAATTCTCTTCCAAATGAAATTAAAAAATGTGATACACTTGTATCGTTTAGGAAAAAGCTCTCAAAATATATGTGATTGTTATAAATGTAGTTATATTGTAGTATAGATTTTCAGCTGAATTGGGTCAATTATTGTATAGTTTTGGTATTTGTATTATCTCAATCTTACTTTGTTTATTATTAATAATATATTTTGTTACAAAAATTTTAATAATCATTTACTGTAGAATTACAACTTTGTATTGTGAATATTAGGATTACTCCTATTCAATAAAGACTACTTACTTATCATTTTCAGTATACACATGGCGCTTCGCCATGTGCAGTTGCAACATTTGACCCGATTTGACATACATACACATATATACAAAGGAAGTGAAATAAAAGCTTGTAAAAAGGGTTGGAGATAATATAAGTTCTTGGAAAACACCAGTATTGATGGTAAATGAACCCAACAGAGTACTATCGATGGTCGCACGACAAGAGGAACCGAGGCCAGCTCTGCACGTCTACCCAGAACAGTTTGTTGCACCTTGTTAATAACGCTGACTTTGCATATTACTAGGCTTTTTGTGCCGCTGCAGCACCACACGTTTTAGGTACGCTATTAAAGGCCGTCCCGTCCCGTATGGCATATGCGCTGCTGCGTTTAATTTTCATATTAACTTTTTTCCCGTCGCTCAAAGCCAATATCATTTAGGAACTCATAGGTGATTTTCGAAGGTGGTAATTAATCACATTCTCGCCGCTTTTTTCTTTTTTCTTAGTCGAGACCCGATCGGCTCATGCGGAAAATACGTACGGTTACTAGACTTGGAGTCCTCACTCGCATTGTGGATATTTCAATCACCAGAAGCGACCGAGGAGAAATCTCTGTCGTTTTTCTTACATCGTGACCACCCCGAGCCACGAGGATATCGTAATGACCGCTACTGTATTCTGATAATTGCGGCTCCGAGGTAACTGCATGCAATTTACGGAGTTTGGTTACTTTATTGTAATCCAAGAATAAGGGGAAATAAAAGACGGTTTTGGTGGAGTTTTGACTTTTGGTGGTCTATTTCGGGTTCCTATTTTCCAATAAAATTATAGCAGAAAATATGAATTAAAATGGAACTTTCAGTAAATCATTCTAGACAGTAATAACTCCCCCCCCTCAGATATTTTATATCTCTTGCCATCTTGCAACAATTCCGATTCTGACGTTAGCTGTCAGAATGACTTTGATTTTTTTGCGCTCCATCAATTTTCTAAGAATTTTCATAAAGACGATTGTTTCTGGTGTGTGCATTGATTGTAGTGTGCAAGAATGCTCCAGATTTCTGGTCAATATGTTCAGATTCACCATTCACGAAACCGTTTATAATACCATCCGTTAACCCTTGGGAAAACACTAAGGGAGTGAGTTCTGACAGCAGTATGGAGGAGCTGCTCAACGGCCTGATAGCCAGGGACAGAAATGAAGTAATTGGCTTTATAGGCATTCTGCTTGATCGCCTGGGCCTGAGTCCAGCATAACTGTCAAACGGTACTCCCGGGTCGGAGATTGAGGAACTTCCTTGCACTCCATCAGGAGTCAGGGAGCTTCTCAATCGTCCGTCGCGAAAGGCTACCTCTATAGATTCTTTCGCCGACTCTATCAACTCTATTAACTCTCTGATCAGTCAGAAAATAAAGCCGACGCTTCGAGTAGGCCAAATGGACAGGCAAATAAAAAACGCAGGTTGCCACTTGACTCCTACTTTTCCTCCTCCGTCGGAACCAGCCTCACAGGCAATCAAAAATACATATACAAAACCCCAAAAAATTGCCAAAAAACTTCCTAAGCTTCGCGATGAAGCAAAAAATTACATCTCTGAATCTGAGTTGTCCACTAAAGAATTCTCTATCGAAGAATCGACTACTTCCAGAATCTCTGGATGATCTGTTAATGACGACAAATACCATGAACCACACGTACAATTCAGCAACGACTTGGACCAGTTACATGGTACGGAGGCCATGGGCGTCGAGTTCCAACTGAGAAGAGGTCGTCATAGAATAATCTTGGTTTACAACCCACTACCACTACTACCACTACCGGAATCTCTGTATAAGCTGTTATTGACGGCAAATAGTACGGCAATTGCTGCTGGCGACTTCAATACCAAGCACTAACTGTGGAGCAGAGTAACCAATGCGAACGGCCGAGCGCTCCATACGCATGCTGACAGGCATGAGTATCGAGTGATGGGCCCAGATGATCCCAAGTTCTATTCAGGGCAACAAAGACCTGACCTGCTTGATATAGTACTGCTCAGGAACGTCTTCATGTCCTGTGAAGTCTACACTCTGATGCTGATATGGGAGAAATCGACCCAGATGAGTTTATCAACGGATTCCAAGGCTGCGGCTAGTAGAATGGCAAACCAGGTCAAATTGGCCATCTCTAACTACCGAAACTAGAGGTGGAGCAAGTGTTTGGAATCGCTCGAACATGGGGATGATGAGCTCTGGTGAATCACCCGTAGGTTCGAAATGAGGAAGACGGCTCCCTCTCCTCTTCACGGATAGCGCGGCATCTGCTACACCCCCGCCGAGAAGGCGTTGGGCTTGGCAGATACGATGGATAATCATTTCCAACATAACGTTATCTCGATCGATGATATTGAGCGTGATATCCGACTGGAACGTTGGGTTCGGCGTATCCTCAGGAAAAATGATGAAGACATGATTTGTCCAGCTTTGGAGAAAGAACTGAGAGGGTATATTGTGGCCTCCAAATCCAAGAAGGCTCCGGGAGTTGATTCAAGCAACAAGAGGTTGTTGAAGCAGCTCTTCGAGAAGTTCAGATATCGGTTGGATATAATTAACAGCGCAATCGCCTTTTGATAATTCCCTTGAAGATGGAAGCACGCCGTGGTTGTCATGATCCCGAAACAGGGCCAGAACCCGTTGTTTAAGTTGGCTGAACGTGTCGTGCTACAAAGGCTGACCGAAGAAGTTGAAGACCGAAATGTTCTGCCTGATGAACAATTCGGATTTAGGAGGGCACACTCCACCGGACTGCACGCCCTGAGACTGGCCCTGAGACAGAGCTGAATAATAGGAAGACAGTTCATCTTGTCCTCCTAGACATTTCAAAGGTCTTCGACAGAGTCTGGCACAAAGATATTCTTCTGCATAAACTGCCTAATTTCGATCTGCCTCGGGGCCTGGTCAGGGAGTGCCTCAGGGATCTGTGCTGTTTTCATTATTGTACAGCCAATATGTAAGCGACCTTCTCAGTTTCAATCACGTAAAGATTTCCTTTTACACTGATGATACGGCTTTCCTCGCTTTTTCCATGGGTCGGACATTAGCGGTTGTCTTCATGCAACGTGCATTGGATTACTTCGAACGCTGGTATCTCGAGTGGAAGATTCGGTGAATCCAGATGAAACTCACACGATAGAGTTGCGGAGACATCACGTCTTTCCAGACACGAGGGTAATGATCTCAGGCATCAAGAGCATCAAGCAAGATTCAAGCGAGGGTAGCCAGACTCTACCCTCTGCCAAACAGAAAGTCGAAGCTTAACCTTAAGAACAAGGTTTTAATATGCAACACTGTGTTCAAGCCTATCATTTTGTATGCCTTAGGTGCTTGGGGACAAACGATTCGTCCTTCTGACGAACCTCAATTGAAAGGGTAGGAGAATATTTTTCAACCTGATTTAAATGAAGATGATCGAACAGCAACAATTCCTCACGGTCAGGCCAGTGAAATTATTTCAAGGTTTTCAAAATGTTTGCTTCAAAATATATATCAGCCTTGTGCAAGTTGTCTTACATTTTATTATTTCACTAAGTTGTATTTAATTTGTGTGTACCAGTATATTAGTTCGGGTCATATCTTGGCAACTGAATTTTGAATTAGTTGTTGGGGAGAATACAAAAATGAAGTGACGTCAATTTTGCGAAATGTAGAAGATGGCGAAACAGTTATTTTCTATGAACCCCCATGATATGGGTATCCAATGGAAGTATTTGCCAGAAAAATACAAGAAAAAACATGATTTCACTCTAGATTCAATATGGGGATCACCCAAGGTGGCGAACTAGTGTTATGCACCTCAGTGAAATGTGTACCATATGCTGAAAGAAAATTGGAAAATCAACTTACATTACTCTAAAGCTAATATTGAGTTGTTCAAGATGACATATCATGGGCCATATCATGGGTATCAAATGGAAGGATTTGCTGAAAGAAATACAGAAAACAACAAAATATGTCGTCACTCTAAATTCAATATGGTGCATCGCCCAAGATGGTGGATTAGTTACTTTTTGTACTCTCCCATAGAAGGATCTGCTGAAAATAATACAAATAAATATAGTTTGAAAAAACTAAAACATGCGTTTAAAGAACATCGAACTAGACAGTTTTAAATAAGCTCAAAACAATAACAAACAAAAATACTAGTATTATTGTGAAAAAAGCAACGGGGGCCTGATGTACAAAAATTTGGAACTAAGCGCCCACAACACAATGATACTGATATTTTTCGTTCGTTATTGTTCTAAGCTTATTTGAAAAAAATATTTTTAACTTTTTAAACAACATAATCTCAAACAACATAATAAAGTTTGAGGTCTCAAATTCTATAGTAATATTGAGATGCAATAAGTCTTCAACAGAGGGAGCCGATTTGTAAAAATTGTTTCGAAGTAAAGAGAAAATTTGCAGTAATAATTACAAAAAACAATTCAGTCTTGATGTTTTGATTTAAAGTTTCATTCAAAATATTATTGGACTAAGAATATTTTTTTAATGAATAATTTTATTTTTCAAATCAATCTTTTAATTTGATATGTATGTCAAGCACCTTAATTCTAATTTTTCGATTTTTTCAAATATTTGAGTACCTGAATTTTTTAGGAGTGCAATTTAGGATAAAGTTTTCATTGTTGAAATCCATATTCTGGTTTGCTTTCAAATAATCGAATTAGATTTTAAAATGTATCTTCCGTTTCGCTCAAAACTTTTTTCTATACTGAATCACTGGTAATTTTAAATATTTAAATATTTCTTCTGTAGTACAAAATTTCGCTAACACTTATAATTCTCAAAATATGTTTTTTATTTTGATTTTCTTTTGAACAACCTATCAAGGAGGTTACGTATAATGGCATCTGCCCGCGAATAGCCCAAGCAATAATTGATAGCTTTGTATATAGACTAACATATACAACGTTGATAGTTACCTACAGCGCCATCAGCCCGCGAACAGATCAAGCAATAATGCCGATAATTCTGTCAATACAGAGTTACAAACAAACATACATACATACATACAAACATACATACACACATACAGGTGAAGGTAATATAAAGCGTGTAAAAATGAAATGACCTCATTCTAAATCCAAAATGGCGAACCGCTTATGATAATTGACTGGTTATTTTCATGCTCTCTCATGATATGGTCCCAAAGATGTTGGACTATCGAATGAAATGGTTCAAGTTGAAAAAAAAATGAAAATAACACTACCATCAATTCAATACAGTACACAACTCATAGGATATAAAAACTTGACGTGAGAATTACATGTGTAAATGAACAAGAATACAATGAGTAACTTAATCTATATAGACATAGGTTATTGTAAGAAAAAAAATGTTTTTTTTTAAAAAAGGTATATCTCACACAATCTTGTGTATGAAATAAATAAAAATGAATGAAACGATCTTCTTCACGACCAGTAGTTATTTTGACACATTTATCACCCCTTTTCACTAAGTGATCAATTAGTATTGTTGAATTATCATTATTGAACTTTAAGGATAATTAGAAAAAACTTTAGAAAAAAAACTGTGCCGACAGAGATGATAACTTAAACTAGGCCTAGTTGAACTATTTGTTTAGGTTAAGGAAACTTAGATTATTACTTACATTTTATGTAAATCAATATGATAATGTGAGGTAAGGTAATTTATTAATGAAATATTATATTGATTATTATGTGTATGTACATAAATTATAGCTACCATAAGCCAATTGTTACTTCTATAGGATTATTTAATGATATCAATAATATACCCTTACTAATTTATTATCATCATTTTTAAGCCACTTTTCACATAGGTAAAAAAATATAAGATGTTTACTGGTTAGATTTTTATAATACTGTCACCAGTATATATCTATCGCACACTAAACACTGAGCGTCTTTTCAATGAGAAAGTAGGAGCCTGCGTATGCGTGAGAGAAAAAGAAACCAGACAAACTGGCGCCATTACGCGTTAGGTAACGAAGCGGTTTACCCTGCCATAATAAGTTATTACTTCAAAAATGAAAAATATTTCTACGTAACAGTTCAATCTAGGAATATAATGTGTTCGAAATAGTATTATTTTTGATACAGGTTCCAAAATTGTGGATAATATGCCAAAATTGAAAGAAAATTTGATAAAGTTGAAACATGATACAGTAGAAAATACTGACCTCTTCTATAATGAATTGATGGATGTAGCCGTTACTACGTGGTAAGAGATCATGATGAAAAGAGAAATGAAAATTTCTATGTTTTTTATCACTTTTATTTGTAACTAACGTTACTGCAGTTTCGCACATTTTTAAACTTAAACAATAAACCTATTTTATTGTTTAAGTTTGAAAATGTCTATATAGGACGAAACTACAGTAACGTTAGTTACAAATAAAAGTGGTAAAAAATATAGAAATTTTCATTTCTCCTTTCATCTTTTATAATGGTATGTTGTGCCATTTAAAACAACATCTTTTTGTATAACGGCTCTACTCAATGTGCATTTTGTTTCTTCAAGGTGTTTTTGTAGAAACAGCATTTCGACTTGCAGTGATAGTATTCCACAAATAATATGTGCCGTGCAACCGCAATATTTCTCGTAAGAAATACCGTTCGAAAATCAATTTGTTACTCAAACATCTGGTTATTATAACGAGTAATGAGAGACACCTTCAATTCGAATTATCATTGTTTCTCACACTTTTTTTGTGCTACATTTTGCGGGAATCTTGGAAAACAACAGTTCATATTTCTGATTGAAATTTCTCATTAATTTTCATATGAGCTTCCTAGAATATATTCGAGTAAATGTAATGAAAATGCCTTCATGAATTTGTCCAAACTAAGAGTCTGTAAGGAATTTACAATTTACCAAACGATTCCAACTCGATGAATATTATAGTGTATTGATTAAAATATTTTAAGGACCAACATTTGAATCATAAAATACAAAAATCTGTATGAAATTGGAAAACATTGAAACAGTTTTGTATTAGTTAATATGTTTTCATATTCAGGGATTTGAATCTGATACATAATTATACTGATATACAAAAAAGAATCGTACGGCGCATTTACAATCTTTCCTACCAGACTTCCTGCAGAGGCACCTTAAAAAAATATATTTTGACAGTTACGTGTATATACCTAATGAAGCTACTCACATATACTTTCATAAACAGAGAAAACCTCATCAAACATAGTGACAAGCATGATTATAACACCAGAAATAAAGATGATTTAAGGTTATGTAAATGTAAATATTCATTTTATAAAAAATCGCCAATTGTGGCAGGTAGCTATTTCTACAATAAATTTCCTACGTCAATGAAAAAAATTAAATCCCTGAGGATTTTCAAAAGTAAGCTGACAAGAGTTTCTGATAGCAGAATGCTTCTATGACTTGAATGAATTCGCAACTTATTGGTTTTTAATCTGTTAATGTTAACAGGAAAAAGACTAAAATTTGAATTTGAATTTGAATTTGATGGCCAAAGTAAAACAAAAAGTAGCCCCTATCAGGAACTGATAGTGAGTCAGTACACATTCCACATCGTAACACAAGTCGATAGATTCCGTTAGTATAGAAATTAAGTACTCGGGATTCAATGAAGTTGACGAAGGCCCTTCCTATACCTGATTGGCGAAAGTTCTGCCGGTGAGGAAGTTATCGAAGAGCTTGAAACTTATTAAATTATTTTATTGTAGAGCCCTGATGATGGATTTAATAAAGTCCGTAACGTTGGCATAAAACTAAATTGTTTATCTACGAATATTTTTGATCCCATTTCCAACCAATAGAAAAAATACAAAACAAAGTTGCAACATTGTCTTAGTTAGGTACACCATTTATAAACCAATAAGGGAAAATATCTATCACAGATTAATTCACAATGCCAGAAGCGACAATATCAGATCTTTCACAACGAAGCCGCAATGCAATCAGACTGCAGAATATTGCGAATCAATCCACTGCAGGAGAAGAAATCGCACAAGAGAAGCGCCGTGCCAGATCTATTGTTTTTGTAATATAATTTCTGTTTTGACACTCGAGTTACTATTCTACTATATGAGAGCTGAAAATCCACTGATTACTCAGTTTAATTATCACAGTTATTAAATTACTGTGATATAAATGTGAAATAAATGCTATTTTTTGTATTGAACCATTGTTTTTCTGGTACAAAATCTACTGTTAAGCACGAAAATAACCTGAAAACACTGGTCGTATTAGTATGGCCCTACTCCGAGTTTACACAATATAAAAAATTGAAATAGCTCAGCGTTACGAAGTTCCCTGAGCTATTTCGTTCTTAATAAGGGTTTTCTGTCTGTTTTCATGATATTCACCTCAGAAGGAACATACTCATATATCGGATGTTCATTTGCCCAACCATAGACATGACGTCATCAATCAAAACATTCCACCGGACGGACAAAAAGACGAACCACCCATCGTTGCCGTCGGCCCAAAAAAGACAACTTTGGAGAAAATAACAATTTAAGTAGGATGTTATTAATATTGTAGGTCTGCGTACCCCTCCCTTCGTCGCCGGCTTACTGCAGTTAACGATGGTCATCTGCAATATTAAAGATTTACAGTTGTCACATTAAGCGCTGGGGTCTCCACGGCCGGTGCTAGAGGAGAGAAAGCCCTCGCAACCAGAATTAATGTGCAATAAATAATACATGAATGTTAAGTATGTGGCGAATGTTCTGCACGACCGTGTAGCGTGCGGATGTATGTATATGCGAGTAGAACTATCGGATTCGCGTGTTTATATAGATTTGGGGAATTTTCATGGCCCAGAGTGCAGAGAGAATGTACCTATGTATGTACATTTCAGTACTTTTTGCAGTTATTTCTGAGCTTCCACCGGGTTCAACTTGGGTCTGCATTTTTGAAGTGATATCTTCTTATGGGAGAGTAAACCGCTTCGTTACCTTACGAGTCACAGAGCCAGTTTGTCTGGCTTAGCTTTCTCTCACGTTAACGTCAGCGGAAAGCAGGCTCCTCCTCTTTCGTCGGACAGAAGCTCAATGTGTGTGCGATACACATATACTGTTGACAGTTTTATAAAAATCTAACCAGCAAGCACGTTGTATTCTTTCGTTATATGAAACGTGGATTTCCTCACATTATTTAAGTAATAACCTAAAATTATTCAAGTAATAAGTTCTGTCGGGCGTCCCGAGACGCACAAGTTTTTTTACTACTTATACCCAGATAGCACGATGACCATTTTGAAGCCAATGTGAGACAACGTTCCTAGCAACAAAAATGTTACCATCTTGTGATTTCCTTGATCTTCCATAAGTGGTCCTGCAAATGTCACTAGAACAAAACAGGAATAATCAGACTGCTTGTATGCTGATTGATTTTAGCGTGGTGTGGTTGCTGGATGAATGATAAACATCTGAGACTATCTTGCATGAATGTCTGTCGGATATAATTCAATATACAGTATGGTACTAGCAACGGTAGTACTTGTTTTTGACAGGCATTTACCAGAACCTACTGTGTGTTTCAAGATTTTATTTCGCGATGTTTATTTTCGTATATGTATGTATGTCTCTCCAATCCAGTCTTCATTATTTATAGTAGCGCTAAATCAGAAATCAAATTTTGCGAATGCGAGGACATACTTACTTGTCAAGAAAATAAAATACACAGATCTTGTCAGATCACGTCTGGGATCATTTTATTCTTACATATGATATCTCAAGTACATATATCATATTTATACCATAAGAATGAAAAGTGGACTGTATTACAGAACGATTAGGAATTTTTATTACGTAATTATATCGTTGTCAAGATATCCTGTGATTGTAGTCAATGTATTTTTATATTATTTGTTTACGTTTCTTCATCTCATAGAAATGTGCTAGTCTCGTATCTCTTTTGTTCCAGTATGGGTGGATATTTTTCTTTGACACAGAACAATGTTTCTTGTTGTTCTGTGCGCAAAGACTTCCAACCGATAACAATCGATGACAATGGAACCGCTGAAACTCTTTTGCAATTTGCAAGGAAACAGTACATTCGACTGGAACTCAAGCAAATTCATTCGAAATTATCACAATTGTTTAAAATTTGTGAATAACAGGTCACCGTAGAATAACATATCCTAGGATTTATGAAGCACTGTTTGGAAACTTTGGTGTAGTAATGAATATTACTGGACTTTTTTCCCAACACCAAATCGTTATTTTTGAAAACCTCGACACGTGTTTCGATCACCAAGTGATCATCTTTAAAGAGGAAGATTAAAACTTTGAAGATGATCACTTGGTGATCGAAACACGTGTTGAGGTTTTTAAAAATAACGATTTAGTGTTGGGAAAAAACTCCAGTAATATTCATATCCTAGGATAACATATCCCAGGCAGAGACTGATATTATCCTCCGGATGGAGTGTGGATCTGTAATCCAGGATGATCTACGGAGCCACAAAGGGGGCATCAATATCCTGTGGACACTTATGGGGTTCTTCACGAAAATTGGATGATGAAATGTGGATATCCTAGGAAAGATGTGTAGCAGTGGCAGTTATGAAACAGAAATGAAGAAAGAGAGAGAAAAGATATTTTTTATCCCCATTGTTATGAAATCGTATGATGGACGAGTTACTCTGTCATTCTGGTTTAGGACAACAATAATAATAATGTTGAAGGACCTATACAGCAGGCCTCGAATATTGTAATCGATCATAATAGCATTTACTAAGAAGACCAAGATAGAGGTCCTAAAGCCTCTAAGACATTGAGATATATCTGTCTTGGGAGGTCAAATATGTGGGAGGGACACTCAATTGCAGACTGACCTGAAACCAACATCTAGAAAGAGCAAAAAAAGGCGGAGGTAACACTAATGCTTGCCAGATATACTGAAACCACACATTATGTATTGATTCTGCACCATGGTGGTTGAATTCATGATAACATATGCATCTACGGTTATGTGAAGAAAATAACTGCTATTTACAGAGAAAGCTTGGTGCAAATACTTGATTTTTGGGGAATAACAGGTATACAAGGGTTAACAGTAGTATTGGAGGCATGAGAAGAATATACTCATAATATACGCTTCGTAATTTTATTTGGAATTATTATGAGTTTTTCACTTATATTCATCAAATAAAAACCAAAACTTTGCAATACTTGTGCCCAAGTTCCCCATGACATATTGATCATGAAGAAGTAAATATGAAACGGGTATAACGATATTTTTCAAATAAATACGTGATTTATCAAAAATCGTAATTTTTTAGAATGAATGGATTTGAAATTTTGAAAGGTGCTGACTAGTATTTAATAACAAGTGTTATTTTTGGTCTTACTCGAAGCACAAACCGACGCCAGAGTCCAAATCGAAGTAAGTTTATTGATGAAAAATAACTCCAATTTTTGCGACCTCAATGGTGACACAGTATACGATAATCTTGCTAGTTCACAAAAAGCAAACGAACTAGTAACAGCATTATAACTTACATTGTCGCACTTGTTAATTCTCTCCAGACCCATTCTTCACCAATAACAATCATCCGACAATAACAAAAGATTATCGAATAACGTACCGGCTAGAATCCCACGCGCCGTCCTTTTAACACATCAAACAAACGACGGTGCACCAGCGTTCGAAGATCCTCGCTTGTTTTATTTATGTCAAAAATTCAATATCCGTGACTTTGTAATTGTGATTCAACTTCTTTAATTGTGATTTGCTACTGACACTGTATTCAGCTGTCACGTAATTATTACCGTTGTATTTCCGACGTGAAATATTCGATGGTAGTTGGCACGGACGGTCCTTTGTCCATATCGGAGGTAATCCTTTGAGATATTGAGGGATTGTCTTAATGTTTAGATGTACGAGAGAACTTGCGAGAAGTTACGGGATGGGTGTAGCCTGATAAGTAAAATTCATTGAAAGTGTAGTCATGCGAAGGTACATTGCAAATCACGAAATTTTCCTTTTTAAGTAAAATGGAAAGTATTAATATTGAATTTATAAGGCTGAATTAGAAAAGAGATTTTTTACTACGATATCGTGAGTAACCAGAGGAACAACGTGCTTGGTTGTCTACTCAGGGATCAGAGCAAATGAAAGTTGGTAGATGTAGCTACTAGACATGGAGCACGAGATCCGGATGTAAGTTTTGAACTAGCTGTGCGGAGTACTATGATAGGGAACCAGGTCAGAAAATGGGTCAATTCAATTGGGGACTTCCACTGGAAACCTGTTCTAATGGGGCAGCCTCTGAAAACAACGCGAGAACTATGTCAACAAACAAGGAATCGGTCTGAGGACACCCTAGTCACCTCAACTGCAAGCTATACAAAAAAAGGAATGGGAATAACAACTCTTCATGTTTCAGGCTAATGAGCCAAAAAGGCAAGCAATTTATGGACAATAGATCGGCTCTATTTCGAACCAAGTTGAGCTTCGAGCTGAGCAGAATTTATTCAGGCCCAAGTCCAAGTCTCAAGCCGATCCAGACTTCCAAGGCATTCCGAGCTCTTTTGAACCACGAGAGGATCATGGCCCCATTTCCCTCTCCAAAAGTAAATTTTCAAGCAACCCAGGTGCAGGTATCATCAATTATCTAAATAAGTGCAATAAAGTCGAAAATTGTGTCGGCTGAGGTTTGATATCAGCCGTAAAATAACAATTGACTCTCAATAATACAACTCAATTTTTCTCTCCTAAAAAGTTGCACACTTGAAGCTACGCAGTTCACAAGCATCGGTATCGATATGTTTCCTGTCCATATTAGGAATCACACGTTAAAAGGTAAGACCTCTTTAGTTCTTAGCTCGCACAAGTTTCGACGTTTGAGAGTTGTCGTTTTTAGGGTGGCGACAGGTGGTTAATGGAAAACAGATTTTAACAGATAACCAACTAAGAAACCGTATACCGAATTTGTGAAGATTAAGGTTCAGAACAGTTTTTTGATCCCTTGAGGCTAAAATTTGGAAAAACAAAATGTTATATCTAACCAAGATACAAAATACCATCTTTCATGTTCATAATGTAAGAAATGATGGAATTATCGTAATTGGATCGAGCACCCTCGTAGGGGCGAAATTTCGAAAACCCCTTCATACTCATTGCCATGGTGTTATGAAATGCTATATGTAAGGAATTGTTGAATGGGTATTTTTGCAATATGGACAGTCTTTCTTATTAGTCAGTGGGCTATGCTTGAAGACAGGCAGTAAACAAATCTGAAGACATGAATTTTAATTGTTCAAACCCGTCTCGAATATATCTACACAGTATAGGAAGGTTATGGTCCTGTATCTCAACAAAGATTTATTTATTACCATTATTTAGCTATTGACGTCATAAGTATTTTGAAATTTTGGAATATTTTAGACTTTGTTAGCATTAAAACTATCAAAAAAGTAAGTAATACAATCTTTATTTATGAATAATCCACAAACTTTCATTATATTTCAATAGATTTTCACATAATCCTTTGTTTTTCACTTTCATATAGGTTATGTCATGATAT